>QVNW01001487.1:32371-73803 GCA_014825475.1 Pseudomyrmex flavicornis
TTTTTTTTTTTTTTTTTTTTAAGAGTCCGCGTAACTCATTTAAAGATCTACCGCTTACTTTATTGCATACCGATTTTAACGCATTTTCGAAAGTTTTATGACGATTTATACGGCACCAGATACGCACGTGCTGCGTTCTGTAACATACGACTTTTAAAAATGTCAACGTCCATTGTTTGCCGCGACAATCTGTCACTCGCGTTAGATGTTTGTATGCGGATAACAAACGTTGATAACAAACATAGCTTCCAGCGTCGTTCCGATTTTTGCGAAATATACGCGCAATGGACTTGTTTTGCAAAATAAATTTGCGTACCAGCGTCGAGCAGCGCCGATCAATCACCTGTGCAAAAAAAGTAAGACTCGCTTGATTCGTGTATCGAGTTTGAGTTGCTTAACTTTGATTAACACCGAGGGAAAGAGAGAGAGAGAGAGAGAGAGAGAGGCAGAGACAAAGACAGAGAGTAGCATTATTTAATATCTTATCATCATTACATTAAACAACGCACATTAATTAGAGGAGTGTTTCGCGCTGAAAGAACGAAGAGAAGGATGTTGAGATATTTGTGTCGTTTCTGCGGAATTTGCGGAACACTTGCGGTTTCATCGCGGAAACTTCCACTTTCTGCGAGACCTGAATATCGTGCTTGTGCACACGCGATTACACGAAGATAAACCGCAAGTAAGGAAATGCAGCTCGCGGCGCATGACGCGCCGTAACGCCATGTGATGACGTTAGTGGCCCGCCTCTTAACGCGACCGCGATCATACGGTAGAAAATTGCTCCACTTGTTTCTTCTTTATACGATCGTGCGAGGTGCTCGGGTAATCTTATCGCGCGGTTAGTGCGCGCAAACGTAAGTTGCAGGTACGCGATCGTTGGCGATTTAAACGCGAAGACGTATCGGTCAAAATAATTTCCTCGTTTTTTCTCTTTTTTGGTTTTCTCGCAACAAAATTATATTTTATAAACCACGTAATAAATATCATAACTATTGCTTTAAAATTTATTTTGTGACCAACTTCTTGCAATTCCTGTTGTATCTTTTAAAGAAACGGAACAGAATCTTGTCGACCTTGTTTTAAATCGAGCGTTTTTGAGAGTAAATGCAATTCGGCCGGAAAATGACTCAGTAACGCTCATTTACGAGGTTTATGGCCATCGACGACTAGTGCGATTGGCAGTCACGTGGCCGCGAATCATGCCGCGCCGCTGCCGCCGGTTGCATTACGCGCATTATGCGTGTTGCACCTCGAGTTACAGTCGAGTTGGCGAGAACAGGAGAAAGTTCGAGCGCGCACGAGAAGTGCAACGGAATACAAGCGCGGCCGTGCTACCGGTAGGAGCTACGCGCGTTTGCTCTTCTCGCCCCGCTCTCTTTCGCTCTCTTCTTACACTAGCCTTTCCTTCGCTTTTGTGTTACGACACGACGACGACGAGACGCTCCGTAAATATCTGTCCACGTGCAGACACACATCAGGCTCTATTCGACTCTTTCAGGACGGAGAAAATATTACGGACGACGTTTCGAACGAGAGAAACGTCGCAACGTAATAATTGATATGTGGATGAAATGTTTTTTATTTGCGTTTGATTATTTTTCAGCGACTTTATTTGCACGCTAGAATCGAGAATGTGATTATTTGATTATCCAGAAGACAGATTCTCTCGTTTGTTGTAATTTGTGATGCGATCAAAAAAGAATGTGATATCTTGCAATGTTTGAATACCCATTATTGTGTACTTTTATCAAGAAAAAATGTAGAGATTTTTATTTAAATAAAGTTTGTTACCCACTTCCAAAATTATCTCACGACATATATTTACTTGAGATTAGATATATCGTCTGCGATATTTGCGGAAGATTTGTGCAAATTGTTTATTTGTTTTCTAGTAAAAAATAACTAAATATAAAAATAAGAGAAAACTTACTCCCACAAAAAATAATAACAAATTTCTGTACAACAGATGTATAATCTTCTGTCACTGTAATTTACATATTCATATTGCATTGTATTAGAAAACTTAGTTCAAAGTTGATTTGCCATCAGGTGATTTGATAAAAGAAAGTTTAAAACACTCGAGAAAACGTGACAAGTTGCGACAGAGAAATAAATTGACAGTCGTAAGAGTTTGTAAAGCGGATGATATTGCGTCACGCAAAAAGTTTCAAATATTTATTAATAAATAATCAAAAAAAGATTTCTGATCATTCATTCTTTGCTCGAAATCTTACTTCATCAACTTCCTGATGACTTTGCGGGACGCAAAACGCCGGAACTAATCGAGAATACTCGGGTTCGCCGACCAGTGCAAGGCCACGTGGAGGGAAACACGTGGAAGACAAAACTTTTCAACCCCGAGTTTGATGATCGAGCAATTTTATTCGTTAAACTTTCGACGCGATGAATTCGCGACGGTATAAAGCAACGAGTTCGGTATATGTGTGCATGTGTGGGTCTCCGTTTAATTTCCATTTCACTGCCGGATACGGCTTGTCGGTTGTGCGTGCGAGAACGATAATCAGATACGCGTACACATATACACACATATACACAGTGTTCCTTATCTAATCAGAAATCCAAATAACTTCCCAGTTGCTCTTCGCTCGTAGAGCGAAATAACATCCGCGTGGTCTTTTGTACGTGGAAGGAGCAAGGTTCACTTCGTTTATCGTGACGTAGCGATGGCGTTTTAAGTAACGCGCGACAAAATAACACACACATACAATTCAGAAAGAGATAATAGCAATTTTTTTCTTTCAAAGAAAATTATACGTTGTGCAAGCAATCGTCAAAGTGCTAAACTGTATTGTCACGCTTTGGCTCTTCCGCAACACGTCGACGCACTCGACATTCTTCGGCGAACTCCGGCGAACCTTTCGCGACATGTTTCCCAGTATTTATGCGTTCGACGGCACGGCGTGTATCGCGAAGCATGCATTATCGACGAGCGCTTATCGCGAGCCCGTGCAACTCGAGTAAAACAAAAAGGTGACTTAATCGCAAAGTGCGCGCGAGACGGAAGCGAATCTTCGTGATCGAGAGATCGCGACCGATCTTCGCGAAAATGTTATCGTCGCTTCCACACACGTCGCGGACGTGTCCTTTCGATACGAAAACCGCAACATATCTCCTGTGACGCACGGCGTTATCGCGATCAATCGCGGATAAATCGCGAAGAGCTCTCGCAAAAGCTCCGTGTTGAAAAAAATTTATCTTTTATTAAATATAGATATTAGAATCTCAGACGTGGCAATTTGAAAATAACGCGAACTTCGGTTAGAGTGTGAGAATATTTTATTGAGATTTGATCGTTCTACAAAAAATATTTAAATTTTTTAGTATTTAAATATTCCATTTTTTTTAAACCTCCCGATAAATTCACTGTTCAATTTTTTTTTAGCGAAGAAAAAAGATCGAGTGTACGCTTATCAAGAGATTAAATTAACAGCTGATGTGATAAATAAACACTTTTGTATAAATCCGCATTCTGTATAAAATCGCATTCGGAATTTTGACGATGTTTTTTTCAAAAGATATCGCACGTGATAATAAATCCGCGCGTGAATTATTTTTTTCTTCCCTTAAGAAAATCATAATCGCAATGCGATCGACGCCGCGTTCGATTCCGATCTTTTTTTTTTATCGAAAACAGATAGAATTTCAGAGGTCACGAGAAAACGAAAGCGCGCGATGCGCGCAGGTGCGCACCCGGTGCTTATTGACCGATTTATCGTGTTTGCGAGATTCCTCTGGCGGCCTCGATTTTTCCAACGTTTCTCGACAGCAGACGCGGGAGCAACTGTGCTAACAGAAGAGATATCGACCGGTAGCGCGTCTTCGCGATAAATTTCACCTTTCTTCCGATCGAATACTTCCCGACCCGTTCCTTCGCACGACTCGAAGCAAATAAAGGCGTGTTCGCGAAATTTTATCGCTGCGAATTTTTCATTCGCGCATCTAATCGCATAATTATTATCGACTCAATCGTGATCGAATCGTGTTATTAAACATGTAGAAACACCGTATAATTTTCGATTTATTACGTGACCAGTCAAGATTTACTCTCGACTATTCGGACGAACTTATCACACACATTCGTAAATTTTTGATTCGTTTAAGTATTCGCAAACTTATTTTTCTTCTTCAAAAAAGAAATTATTACCTACGTTTTCAAGTATTATGTAAAGTAGATGTAAAATTGTGCAAATGTAGTCTGAATTTTTAACTTTTCTTTGTCCACAATATATGCATTCGATCTTCTGTCTTTCACCTGCGCGTGCGCACGTAATTTTCGCTTGCAAAGCACATTAGCGAGTCTACAGATAAGCTTTTATCGGCAAAAAAAAGATATCGCGGTTTCTATGGCAGACAAGTGGAAAATTGTTTTTATTCTGCACGCGCTCGTGTGTGTAGCGAGCATTTCGGAGCTCATCGATTTTTACGCGTGTTTTTCCCTTCCTTCTTTTATTGTGCTACGCTCGTTTAGAATAAAATTTAATTCGACGCTCCTATTTAACGTTATTTTATGATTTGTAATGTAATTTTAATACTATAAACTGCTCACGCATACATTTGTGGATGTGTTCCACATTTTCAAATAAAAACATTCTCATGTGATTTAATGCAATCAATCGCGAAGAGAGAGATATGCCGAGTGAAATAATTCTCGATTTTTGCTATTGCATGGCGCCGCTTCTCGACCGTCCGGCGATAACTCGGAACATACGAGTTGCAAAACTCCGACAGACTGCATAGAGATCTTGGAAAAATCGCGATTACGACGCTCTCGGGAATTGAATCGCGTGTCGTTGTCTGACCCGGCGCGACTTAATTAAATATCATTGCGACGACCACCGCAGACAGAATGATTTACAACAATACCGCTCTCTCTTGATGTTAGATAATTTACAATATGCAAAATAAACTTGAGAAAGAGAAAGAGAGAGAAAAAGAAAATATTACAAATGAAGAGAAAGATTTTGAATTTTTTGAAATTTTAATTTGCGTGTGCTTTTAAAATTGTAATTCAGAGGAGTGTGTTATGCAGTACATTATTTATACTGTCAAATCTGTAATCGGTAATTATCAAAATTATCGAAGATTATAGCATTTGCAATTTCGCGTGATCGCGATTGTTCAGCTGTACAAGATAACGCGACGTTTACTAAAACTTGAGCAAATAAAAAATACTTTCTTCTTCTTCTCGTGACGCGCAATATTTCAAAGACTTGTCATTACCAAAAAACATAAATTAAAAAAGAACTCGAGGTCTCGATTGTTAGCTTATTTTATCTCGTAACATGCGCGTGACTTACAAACTTTCTCAAGCAATCTGAAGAACTTCAGAAAAGCGCTTTTTTTTTCACAAGTTCCGAGGCGAATTTCTTTAAGATTTTTAATACTGACACAAATCTCAAATATCAAAGTCGCGAATAAATAATAAAGATTTTTTTTTTTTTTGGAGCAAAACCCGATAGAGCTTTTTCATGCTTTGTCACTCTTTTATCTAAAAAAACCCTTTTGTTCCGATCATGCTTTTCCAAAAAACTTTATGTGCCAATTTTTACCATGTGCCAAAAGACCATAACTGCGATGACCGAATCTCGACGGCACGAAAGACGCGGGCGACGTCGAGCCGCTTAACCATGTGGGTTGTGCGCTCGACCGATAAAACGACTCTCGACGGCTCGACAACGTGTCAGTGACCCTCTCACGTCCACCATCCCCGCTCGCTTCTTCTCTCGTCTTCTCTTCTCCATCACGCCCTCAACTCTTAGCACGTCACCGCTCTCTTCAACTACAGTTTTCCTTCTCTTCAAACTATAGATATAGAACCAGAGATGAAGCTTGAACCCAATATTTAGACAAAGGGAGAGGGGAAGAAGTGCGTGGAATAACAGTCAATAAGAAGTGAGCATTTCTCGTCCTATCCGCAACGATGATTGTTCCCATCCCTATATAAGTTACGTCCCATCCCTACATGTCTGACGTTTTAAATCTTAGAATACCTAGCGATCCTATCGTCAAAATCTAGTAAATTTTTTCATTTTTTATCTCGTTCTAAGAAGTACACCGACGGACATCTATCAATGTTACGTGCCAATCGACATATCAGTTTTCAAAATGTGCGTCTAATAGAAAATGAAGTTTAGATTCATGCTGTTCCTCACGTTTGTTACGTATGTTATTCTAATTAGTGTTGCGAAAATAACAATATTAATATATTACCTGGTGCTATTCGAAACAACATGTTGCATATACTGTGTGCAAATGAAGAGCAACATGAAGAGAACACGATATCGCGGTTACCTTCGCGCTCAGAATTGCTCGTACTGCAACGCGTGTGGGTACAGCCGCGATAAATGGCGGCGCAATTACGCACAATCGCCAGCGGCTGTATAAAATCACATACTGTCGATTACACCTTAGCACCTGGTGGTGATTTCGCACGCGCGCGTCTCCCCACGAGACGCATTTCGCTACGCACGGCCGACAAAATCCGTCCGAATGATACTTCGCTCGTATGCAATTTGCGCGCGTCTATTTTGCATGTTAATTTAAGTCTGATTTATAGTTTGTTTTTTGTTTCTACTAAAAAAACAAAACGCATATATTTGTGCGTCGCTTTTTTTAATTACTTTTCATCACGTTCGCAATTTATTTTTTACCTCACACTCCTCGCACACATAAATTATTCGATGTAATTACGTTATGAATAATCAATAAATAGACCTTCGCGCGTTCTTTCGCATTTTTTTTTTTTTTTTTTTTTTTTTTAGGTCGTCCGAGACGGAAGTAATCGCTCAGTAAATGCTCTCGAAGCGGGTGTTGCTTTTGAGAAGATCTCAAGAGAGATACATACGTTGTGGAAACTGGATCCACGTCGCTGCGAGCGGTGTTCCACATGTTACTCACCGCCACCAGCGACAACTCACGTAACACACACATGAGAAAGCGTCAAATTGAAAACTGTAACCGTATCGTCGCGCGTATTAATTAATCTTGACAATTACTGCTCGAATTATCGCGCTCATCAATCGCTTCGAAGATACGCTTATGAAAAGAGGCAACAACATATGATATAGTACGGATAAAATGTTCTCTTTGTCGTCGTACAAACGAGTCGTCAAACGCAACGAATTAATACAATCACGGTACATTAATGTCACTTCTTTATGTTTAGGTGTGTCGCAAAGATGTCATAAATCTTCGTTAAACGAAAAAGGAATCTCAGCAAGAAAATTCTTTGAAGGAAAACTATTGGAAAAAATATGGGACGTTACTTTCTTCCCTTATCTCGAGCTTTTGAGGTAGTTTTGCATACTGCAGAATTTCTTCGAAAATAGCTCGATTCACGCAACGTTAGAATGCATCTTAGTTTCGAATGGCATAAATATCAAGAAACACAACGTTTATTAAATTCAAAACTACTGCTTCAAGTAAGTACGTATTTACAGCATTAAAGCATTAAAATTTTCTCTTTTTTCTTCAGACGCCTCTTAAACATTTAAGAACAGCTCTCCCAGCGATTTTTGTTTACACAGCTTCTTTAGAAATATAACATTTTTTTTTTACAAGTAATCGAGATTGCAGATGTATCCGCCGAGCAATTGCATCAAGGAGAAAAGAATATCGATGGAATGTCCAAAGCGACGAAGTGTAACGAGAAATCGAACAACCTGTTACGCGTTCGTTAGACGCTGAGAACCGCTGGCGGGCACAAAGAGAACGACGTGTCTTGCACGTGTATGCAACCGGAAGTCAATAAAAACCCCGCGGTTCGTCATGGGAAATAGCCTTCTCCTTCCACGCGTCTTTTAGAGGATAAGGAGATGTTCTCTTTCTCTCTTCCTTCCGTTTTTCCTACCGTCTTTTGTGTGTTGAGCGTCATATTCGATGCAGGACGTTGCAGGAAAACAAAATTTAGGTTTTATGTGAAAAAAAAAGTCCGTCTTTGACAGATGTCAAAAGATATTTTCTATGTATCTCTAGAAAAATGTCTTTGTATTGTACATATCTTTTCGGCTTAAGGGCAAGAAACGTTAGAAATCATTGTAAGTTAGTAATGGTCAGAGGTTTCTGACATTAAAGAAATTTTTGTGCGACTAATCCTGTGAATCATAGAATAAAACAGAATGAGTCACAGACTCGATTGCACAATCTGAATTTTGAGAGAATTAAAAAAATTCGTAATATGATGCTCTATTAAAAAAATTTATCTTCCGTATTATCTCATAGATATCATCAAAATTGTTTATCAGATACGATATAACTTTTTACAAAAACAAAATTAATTTCTCACAAAAAAAGGAAGAAATGATACTTGGAAGAGATAATAATATTTTAGATTTTATCTCTCATCTGTTCTCTTCTTCTCTATTTAATGAATTTTTTGCAATTATTAACAAATTACATTTAATTACAGTTACTACAAATCTCGTCATTTTGGAAATTTTAATATAATAAGAGCCAAAAGAAAGACTCTTTCATAACATCGTTCGTGGTAGTTTCAGGGAGCCGTTTTCTCGCGGGTTAAGACATCCTCTCCGGAGAAAAAGAACGAGAAGAAGAACTAAAGTGGTCATAAGTTCGCTTCCGAGAACTTAAATGCAAACACGTGCATCCGCGGAGCTCTTCGGAGCAAAGAGAAAGAAGAGAAAGAGAGAAACGTTGTTTGTACAACGTGTCGACAAAATATACTCCCTTCGGTCGTCTTTTTAATGATCAAAACGCGTTGAATACACATTAAACTCGATGATAATCAACTTGCAGCTATTAATAACAGCTTGCTCTCTCAACTAGTAGTATCATACTAGTAGCACGTACCTAACATTGCACAAACTTTTTGTATCACAACATGATGTTATCATCTTAAAAATATTTTGTTCAAGGACTAAATATCAGACGGCAATTTCTTTTATTATACATGTTCCAGATATTTCAAAAATCTAAAGCCGCTTGGGATCAGATGTTTGGTGCCAAAAAGAATAAAATATAATATCTTTAACTTTTGGCGCCAAGCTATCAGTTATATCGTTATTCTGCTTTTTAAATTTTTTCTCCGATTAGGTTTTTCTGCCTTGCCATTTTCTTTCCAAAGATAGATTTTAGGGCAAAAAAAATAGGAAAAAAAATAGATAATCTACTATGATCAAACAGAACATAGAAAACGTGGAACTAAAATTTGAAATCAAATCGTATTAGGTAAAAGACAATCGTGCGAAGTCACAGAGAAGAAACTGAAATTAAGTTTTTCTATCACATGCAATAAACAATGCAATAAACAATGATGTTTGTGAGGAGAGAACGACAAAAATTTGCGTGCATATATTCTTAGAACTTGTTCTTTTCTGTACAAATGTAAACTCGTCGTATAACGTATTTCTCTGTTTTGTATTAGTATTTACTAAGTTTATCGAGTTTATTGGCTTGCAGAAGATCCACCTCTAGGTCGCTAAATTGGGAATCGCGTGGACGGGTCGCGAGAGACGATCGCGCCTAATATAAGCCAAAGGAATTGCGCGGGGACGGACCGGTGGTGCACCAGGAACGCGGATCCACGTCTGGTAGGTGTATAAATACGCCACTAGGAAGTGCTTGCCAGCAGGAAGCGTTTGCTGGGCAATGAGAAACAATAGTGCGACACCGAGCGACCGCCCACCAGTTCTAAAATCGACCGAATTTTCGCCCACCTTCGCTCTATTTTATTTAACGCCCGAACACGCTCAACACCGCGTTCCATATTGCTTCTCGCGTGATGAAAAATCGTTATTATGTTTGCATGTGTGAGTCATCGTACGGAATTACTACTTATTATTACTGTTGGAAGCGCGAGACAAGTATAATTAGAGAATGCGCGAAGAGAAACATTGTTGATTCATTGCGATTTTTCCCCGGGAAAGATATATCGGAAATATATTTATCTCGTATATGCGAAATTTACGTTGCGAATATGTGCAAACTTGCATGCGAAAATCGAGCGCGACATTGCCTTTCTCCTCCCCCCACGCCCCGTATTTTCTATACGTATACAACAAACTGACGCGCCGTTTTCACTTGTACGGTTTAACGAGGAGAACATGACAACGCAATGATAGCTCGTTCATACATGTTTAACATCTCTTACTGCGCGCTCATTCATGCACAATATTAAATGTGCGAGACCCGCAGACCAAAAGTAATTAGTATGCTAAACTATTTTGTCGGGCGTATGCATCGGGTCCGGTGGCGCAGATAGCGGAAAGTTTTACGTCAGCCGTATGAATAAACGATGGCCAGCACATCAAAATAGATTCGCGTAAAATTATTCAGTAGGCCACGTGACTGGTCCGGTATTAATCGATATTATATACGAGAAAGAGAGAGAGAGAGAGAGAGAAAGAGAGAGAAAGAGAGAGAAAGAGAGAGTGTATGTAGGGGACATGCCCGATCGACGGCCGCTTTACGAGGGAAGGATTATTTAGAGCGGCAAAATGAACGCCCCTTTAAAGCTACTACGGAACGAAGTAATGGTTCGTCTTTTTTTTTGCTTTCCTTCAAAGCAAAGTCCGCTTGCGCTTGCTTTACTGACAATGTAAAACTGCCGCGCAGTTATCTGTATCTTAAAATAGTTGCGACTCTCGATTGTGATCGTTTTGCTGTTATCGTTTATCGATATATTTTCAATAAAAATACATAAAATTTACACGGTGAAAATTGTTCCGTCGAAAAACTGACAATAAAAAAAATTTTTCGATACAATAAATAAATGATCGACGTCGAATTGATTTTGTTTTTCTTTTGAAAAAAAAAATGAAAAATTTCTAATCAGAGCTAGAAATAGATCAGAAATAGTCAGGGATGATAATGAGCCGACAAAAACGAGGTCACGAGATCACTTCTCGCGGAAGTGTTATTTTCACTGTCTGAGAAATGCCGTCCTAGACGTTACGTAAGGATCACATACATTCGAGAAATTATGTGGATCCACGCATTGTCTCGACACTTTGTCCGTGAGATTAAGCAACATCAATATTATAAATCTACCGAAGAAGACTGAGACTTGGCAACGAAGATCGAACAAAACAAGAGCTGTAGGGCAAAATAATACGTACGTATATTTCCGATGTGTAAATCCGGCATCTCTGACAAATGTCAATATACGTATATTTCTGTAATTGATTGTTTCATGTTTTATATAATCGCTTTACGTAATTTTCCAAAAAATTTCTAGCTAATGACTGGACACAGTAACTTAATACAAGTGTAAAGAGCAATGTCTTATATTGTAGAAAAAAACACATACACATCGATGAAATAAAACACAAGTGTACAATAATTAAATATATATATTTGAGTCTATATAAAATATCTATATAAACATATATAGACATTTTTAATATCCTGTTTGTTTTACATGGTAAAATATACCGATTACACAGAATTCGGCCAGTAGAAACGTGAAATCCGTCGGCGCGAATATAAATATGTCGAGAAGGAAGTGTGTGCGCTACAATAATAGAATCGACGAGATATGCGTCGTCGTTTGCTATGAAGATGACAAAAACATCGAGGGACAGAGATGCTTACAAATTCTACTCGAACCGATGAAAATTATTCCCAATGGCCGAAGAAAATAATGTTTAAAAAACAATTATCAACATTTTGTAAAATCGTCATAAATCATTTGACTTATCAACATAACTGTCGGTAGTATACATCAGGAAATGTAATTATCTCTTATTTATCATTTAAATATTATTATCCACATTTATCTCTTTTGACATTGATTTCGACAGACATTTATCAATAATGGTAAGTTGTTTATCCATTTATTAATGCAAGTGGTCACAATATTGTAGAAAAAAAAGACAAAGAATTAATTTATAAGGTCGTGAAATATCTGCAATTGCTTGAATTGTTGATATATAACAAAATCAATTATATATATTATATAATTAATATATATTATATATATATTAAATTAAAAGTGTATTATTCTTATTTTATTCTTATTTTATCTTAATTTACTACTTAAATTTAAATTAGATTAGAAAAAAAGAGAGGTAGATATGCTATTCTTATTTCTCTAAATCTTTTCTCTTTCTAATTCTCTAATAAATAATCACTCTCTCTCTCTCTCTCTCCCCAAGAAAATATTGATATTTTTAAGAATATATTGATACGTACGACAATTTATATCCTAAAACTTGTTATTGCAGGACATCAATATCCAGAGCGGAGTTTCACCTACTTTCGCTGCAATTATTGCATGACTGATAAACATGAGTGCTTTGACTTGTACTGTGCGTCGGCCGAAGATACGAAGTGAGAATAAACTTTGCGAATTGAGTGTGTATGATTTTACAAGGCAACGGTAAGAGAAACAGGAAGAATGAATGGGAGAAAGAAAATGAAGAAAGCTACGTCGTCTCTTGTGTTCCGGATCTACCTTATAAGAATAATTTCAACAATTAAAAAATACCAAATTGCGCAACTGCTATCGCGTATGCAATGTATCGATAACTAATTGTATGAAAAAAACAAAAACCGGAATAAGAGAGAAACAACAGAATAAACAAAAAACATTAATAAAAACATTAATAAATTTTCGATTAAAAAATCTCAAAACGAACTATGAAAACTTAGATAAGTGTTTTCAAACGATTTGAAAAGTACTGTAAACGATGCGTAATCGAATTGCAGTGAGAAAATTATTCAATGTCTAGTGCTGACAATTTTTATTTTATCTTATGTATATAATTTCCGGCGGCAACGAACAAAGTGCGAATCGAGAATGCTGTTTTGAAAAATCAGATATCTCAAAGTCGCGGATAACATTCACGGATAACTCAAATTGCGAATTATGAATTGTGCATAGTCTGACGCTATCTTATTAAAGAAATTAATAAAGATCTATCATTGATTGTAATTTAACATAAACTCACCTTGAACATTAACGTTGTCTTACAGAGTTTTAATTAATTAATCGTGTTAATCGAGCGCACACGAGTCTTATTTAACAATGACTAATTAATTCACAAATCTCTGTAATCTTTGTGCTTTATATATAATCTTAGTTTCTTCGGTTAAGTTTAGTTTTTTTTAGTCACCACGTAGATTCATACACATACAACAAGCACACACTATGTTACAAATAAGAGTCAGCATCCCACACTTCCTAAAAGAGTCTTCAAGAGGAAGTTTTAACTGCGCAAACGCAGCACTGTATTTAGCTATCGACTAATCGACTAATTGATTGATCGACAAATCGATTGAACAAATCATTTTTCATACGAGATACAGATTTTGGACTTGAGAGGAAAACTTCTGCCTAAGGAAAAAGTCCTATAATATGTTCACAATAAACACATTTAACTTTCATTTTTTTCGGTTTTACAAATTTATATTGTATTTTTCGATCACATCATTACATATTTAAACTAGCGGCACACAGATAAAGCACAGCAAAGTTTCCTATGATTTTTTCTCTTGATTTAAGTGACCTTCCTGAGTCCTGATCGCGCATGCGCAAAACAAACAATCTCATGTACGCATGTTAAGCACGAGCTCTTGCCAAAGAACAGAGGAAAACAATATTATAGGTAGAAATTCTAGTGACAAAGCAGAGACACCATTTTTAGTCCAAAATCCGAGTTGTCCAAAAACTTTTACTTGAGAAACTTTACCATTATCTTTTTTGTCCCTATAAGGGATAACTTTGCTAATCTGTCAGATGGAGTTACTTTAAAAGAGACAACGTTGCCGACGAGATATTTAACACACAAAAAATAAACAGATTTTTGTCAGTAATAAAAATTGAATGTACAAACAGCAAAACATTTCGCATAAATACTAAATACTCGCTATTCGTAATGTGGCACACAGGTGGACAGTAAAGAGATATAAAAGTAATGGGTAGGAACAGCATACCTCACGGCGAGACAGAGATAAACGAGGAAGAGAGCCGAGATAGGAAGCAGAGCGGGACAGAGAGAGGAGGAAAGGAGGAAGAGGACAAAAACGCGGAGAAGGATCAGGTAAAGCGAAGAAAGAAGGAAAGAAGAGGTGAAGAGGACGAAGCCCCGGGCGAATCAAGCGAGAGACTCAGCTCGTTGCCTCCCGAGAGAGAAGAAAAAAAGAAGGAGAGGTCCAAGGTCCGTGCTTCCGGTCCGGATACCAACCGGTTCTCCCGTTCTCGCGATACAGATGAGGAAGAGGAGGACGTAGGAAAAGAGATAAAAAGATTTATCTTCCCGCCCAGCGTAAATATCTGCGTCGAACAAAAATCTCGACGCGCAGGCAAATAGTTTTAATAAGCACACACTCGTATGTATCTTATTAATCTCACTCTAACTGTTGTATTATTCTTTTATTGAATGTTAAAAACGCTTGAAAAGATTCTTTGTTCAAGTGTCTGAAAGTCTTTTCGAGACGTAACAACTATATACGGTAAAAAAACCCAGATTTAACCGTAAAAATGTATAAAATTAGAAACTACACAAAAAATTTGCAATAATTTTTTAAGAAAAGATTTTTTTTAACGCGGTTTTATAAGAGAAACAAAAATCGCATTTACTGAAAGAAGACGAGAGATACCAAAAGTAAGAAAGCAGCAGAAAGTGCGCATGTGACAAGAACGGTCTCAATAACAGCGATCTTGGCACAATTTGAAAACGATGCTTCTGCTCCACTCCGCTGGAAATGACACGTTCGCAATTTCCAGTGACACGACTCAGCCTGCGGATATAGCGATTGAAATGCAATTAAACGGGGGCTAAAGATCGTTCCGCTTGGCACACAATGAAGATATAAAACACTGGCAGCGAGAAACGCGTGGAAATCGCCACACAATCTGCACGCAGACTTGTTGTCGTCACCAGAAATTAATAATTGTCATTTACAATATACACGTGTGCACATTGTCGCGTTCTAAAGAAATCTCGCTAGTCGTTTGATGTGTCGCCACCAATTAATTTTTTAATCTGTTTTCGTTTCTGCTCTTTAAGTCTTCTTCGATAAAAGAAGGAAAATATTTGTGCATTTCTCGCTATCGTCTCACTGTCATCACTGATAAAACGATTATCGCCCAAACGGCGATGACAGTGACGACCAAAACGCACGAGGAATCTGCGATAATCGGCCGACGCGTGACAGACACCGATTATCGCTTGCATAATAACGATCGTGAGAAGCGCGATGTCAACTCGTGTTTCAGACACGGCTTCTAGGAGTCGTTTCATAACGGGAAATTGACTGTCGCGAAATCGTCTTTCATGGTTTTTTTTAATAATTCGAATTGAGAAACTCGAGAGAGAGAAATACATAAACAAAAATTTATCTCCGCGAATTTGGAAAATCCGAGAGAGATATTGACTCAATCGGTGCTTCTAGGAATTGATTTTGTAACGGGAAATCGACCGTCGCATAAGTATCTTTCGATGTTGCGGTCTTTCAAAATTTGAATTAAAATTCGAGAAAAAAATACGTAATAAAAATGTATTTTTGTGAATTAATATATTTCCGGAAAATACAGAATGTTAACTTCGGAAAAACCGAGATATATCATGACTCAGTCAATACATAGTCTTGCATGTTCCACTTGTTCGACTGCGAGAAAAAAATATAATCTAGTTATGAGATTATGTAGAATTCTTCTTCCGGGAATTATCGCGAACCTAGTCGCGCATTACTTCGTTAACATCGATCGCGCTTGTTTAGCGCCTGACTGATTGCGGCGTGTGTTCTTATTACACGCGCACTTCTCTTCGTCTTTTCAAAAAAAAAAAAAAAAAAAAAACAAACAAACAAGCAAAAAAACAAATTCTAGCGCGTATGTTGTTTTATTAATAGCTCGCTCTACGAACTATACACAGTGTTATCAAATATAAGTCTAAAAAAAAGTGTTATCAAACATATGCTTAATCAACTTGTCAACTTTCATTATGCTATCTTCAAACTTATTTATGAATCGGACGACAATACATATATGTAGTTATTCGGACCGTTGAACTTTTATAAGGAGAGCTTTTGTCCTAATTTCGTTAAATAAATGAAGGAACGTAATTACGAGATTGGAGAGAGGGGTCTTTAATCAAGGTCGAAAAACCTTTTCTTGGCCCCGCCTTCGACCGAATAGGTTTTGTCCGCGATCTTAACGATCGATAGAGCTTCCTACGTGGAAAAGAGCACCGGAGAAATTTCCATGCCCCTTTCTTCCGCCCTTGACTCCCCTTCTCTCTCCCCCGTTCACATCCCCCTCGGCAGTCTCGGTAGTGGCTCTTCCTCCCTTACTTCCGGACTCTTCCGGCGAGCTCGATGGAATTATGTTAGAAAGGCTTTCTTCTCTCTCTCCTTCCCGACCTCCGTCACCCCCTTCCGCTCTATATACGCGCCTTTTCGCAGCCCACCTTTCATTTTCCTCTATTCACCCTTCTCCCAACGTTCTTCTTATCAACGTCGACTTCGACGGACCCTCGTTGGCCGCTTCCTTTCGACGTTAACACAAAACGAGACCGAAAGGCTGCACCTTTTGAATCCTTCGGCGATTTTCCTTACGAGTTTTTCTCATCGATGGTGGGTACGAGATCGTTTAACAATTTCACACAGAATTCATTCCACGACGTTTTATTTTATCTATTCTATTAGTAACTCCCAAACACACTTGCGATAATTGCTCTCCAAGAAATAAGCAAGATAAAACGAAAAGATAAAACGAAAAGGAAAAAAGAAAAGAAAAATAACAAAGATTAGAAGAGGTCACGAGAGAGTTAGTGGATCAGAAAAATACTGATACGACTTGGCGTACATCGTAATATAATCGAGAGTGGTCTCTCTTTCTTTCCCTTATACATTATGCGCTGCGGTTTTGCAAAACTGACGATACAATTCCTTCACATCGCGACGGCGGCGGCGACGGTGTCCCGAGCAATTCCGGTAATTCGTCCTCTTTAAATGCTAATATTCCGCCGACTCGACGCGACGCCTCCCCACTGTAAGCCACTGAAGAGAGATCTTTGTGTGCGTTTCTCTGTCTGCGCTTCCGGGTGACAGGTCTTCGAGCGGGACGGAGAGCCGCGTTTGTGTTTAAAAGACCGTCCTCCCTCTCTCGTCTCGGTCACGAGTTGCCCGTTCCACGAGAGGCATTCTCCTTGGGAATTCTACGTTCTTTCAACGCTCACGTCAGCCTCGGATACGCGTATTGTCCGGTTGTGGTACTCTCCGCGTTTCCCAACCCCCTTCCATCTTTAAATCGCTAAATTATTTTCACATAATAAGACAGAACATGTCTTTCACGCAAACGCGACGTCTGTTCGCGATATTTTTCATTATTATTATTATTATTTTTTTTTTTTTTAACAAGCGTTTTCGTAATAGTAACGGACTTATGTGACCCGAATCCGACATTCAGATGTCAAATTAAAAACAAAAAAGCATTGCTTTTTGTCTGTTACTCACATTTGTATTCATCGAAATTTAAAAATTAATTGAGGGAATTTAAAAAATCGTTAGCACTCTATTTGGAGATACGTCGCAATTTTCTCCTCGACAATTATCGTATATAATTTTTTTTACTTTTTATTAGCATATCGTATTAAATTTTTATAGCACATTTCTTGCGGAATCTTGCGGACGCATTCGGACAGTCATAAATCAAGCGAGCGCGCGTGTTTAGATCGCGACTGCACCCAGCGTGTACTTATTAATTTAATCATAAATCAATCAACACGTCGCGACCTATGTACGTGCGATAACTGGCGAATGTTCAACGTAACCGCGACATTAATATCCGTGCTTCTCTCGTATCATATGTATATATTTTATTCTCAGTAAGAAAATTGCCGGCGACAATACAGATAAACTCTCTCAATCAGAGTAATATTTATTCAATGTAAACTACTGTAACTTTTATTCAACACGGAACTATGGATGTTTTTTAATGTGTGAGAGACGTATTGAATTTATTTTCATTTAATAACAATGCAAAAGTAACTTCTTAGTTATGAAAATTTCATAATTGAATCTAAATTGTAGAAAAGACAAATAATGTCTCACGACGTGAAATGTATTCTTTGTTAAACGGAACTGTATATGAAGCAGTTACATTAATTAACGATCTATTAACAGAACAGTAGCAGTTGTAATAAAACAAGAGATACTGAAATATAAACGTAAAAGTTAAATGTCTCCGATGAAAGATATTGCCACCAAATTTAGCGCTAAGGGAGAGAGAATTATGATTCTAAACGCGGCGAGCGGACTTCCGGTTTTGCCGTTCTCGAGCTCCGCCGCGGCTATCCATTGTCGCAGAGAGCTCCCCACAGCTTCCACTGCTCGTTCCTCTTTCTTTCATCTTTCCGATGCCAAGAGATGGCAGCTCGGTTGCAACCGCGCGATGCACAACGCCCGTATTTGTATCCAGACGCGACGATGACGACAAGCGCGCATCGTATCAAAGTTAAGAATACGACACACTCGGACGCGCGGAACACGCGCAGCTCCTTCGTTTGCTGGCTATATACACTCTATATAACCCGTGCATGCAGATGATAACCTATGTACATATCGCAGTCGTCTGCCAGCCAGTCGCATTGGCGTTCTCACCGGAAACCACCAAGCCAGTCCGGATATCTTCTTGTCAAAACGATACGGGCATACCCGTCGCGCGCGCGCGACCAATTGACGTCAAACGATCCCAATCAAATGATTCTACGTTCCACTTTACGTCACTTACGCGGTTCTTTTGGTTTTGAATGATTAAAATTGGTTCTCTCTACTGTAAATTTGCGTTAATGGACTTGCACGATATTTAAAAACTTCACGCGAGACCGGACAATCGAAAATTAAGGAAGGAAGAAACAATTTGTTGGCTATATCTATAAAAAATTATTTTACGAAGTAAAACATGTTATAAATAAAATAAAAATTCACTGAAGTGTTTTTACGTTTCTTCGAGCGAGTAAATCTCGTAAGTTTACGCCAATGAGCGCGCGAACAACTCCACTCGCTTTGTCTTCTTATTATCTGCTTACGAAGTTTGTAAACATCTTCACGGCGAATTCTTCCCGCAAACGGTGCTTTAATTGCTTGTATTGCCGCGTTGTTGCATCGATGCTACCGTTGTTGGCTGTCGTTCCGCGGTTTCGCAATGAGGAAGTAATACGACGACGTACCTACCACGCGGAGGATCCGCATTAATCAGAAATCAATCCGCGTCCCTGGATCGAACAAAGGAGAAGAAGGAGGAAAGCTCGCGCCTGGCGCGATGAGGAACTGAGAGCCGCGTCCCTCCTCACGACACCCCGCACCTTATTCTAATTTATGCAGAAATCTGAATTTTCCCAGACGAGTTTCCTCCTTCGTTACTTATATCTATTTTTGCCGTGCAAGATCGATCATCCGAGTAATTGCGACAGAAAGAAAACTGTAATGTCGTATTACTTTATAATTAATAATAATAAAAAAAAAAAAAAAAGAAAATTGTTTCTCTAACAACTTCCACTTTGTTTTCCAGTTTAGCGTGTAATATTTCCGACTCTCCACTTTCATTCGTGAGTTATTTTTCTAATCCGGAAAAAGCTTTATATGAGTGCGAGTGATTTTGCAGAAAATTTGAAAAGAGGAAAAGAGAACGGATTTCTTTCTCTTTCTCTCTCTCTCTCTCTCGCCCGATGGCGGTGCCCGTGTTGTACGCGAAACTCGCGGGAAATCTTGCGAAAGCCGCGAGCAGGTTGGATATTACGCGCGCGAGCTCGTCCGGACTTGCTCGCTCGCTCGCTCGTTCGCGTTATGTAAATGATAACGCGCAACTTCCTCAATAACGATTAAGAAATACGAGCGGTTCCTACCGGGCAGGTTTACGTAAATGTTTCCGTAAGCGAGCAGACACACGCTAGATCCCATTGATCTGTCGTGTTTTCGTCCTATTGGTCTCTCTCCTTTTTTCCGTTGTTTCTCGCAGCAATCACTCAAGGGCTCATTTTAAGGCGATACTATTCACAAGCGAGATAAGATTGTAGTTGAATATTTCAACACTCGCGAGACAGATATATGTTTTGAACGGCGACTCGCTTCCGCATTTACGCGACATACTTATATACATATATCGCGTGTACACTTAACGAAAAACTTCCATGTCTTGTTTGGATTGCGTAACAAGTTGGATGAGAGATATCTATATACTTCGAGAGATGTATGTACACTTTGATATTTCTCTTTATCTCTCTCTCTTTCTCTCTCTACTTACATCTAATGCGAATAGCCGCATAAAAAATAAAAATTAATTTTACATACGTAGCTTACGTGTGTATATATAAAAAAAAAAGTTATGTTTACGTTTCGTGATAAATTCACGGAAAACTGAGTTTGAGAGAATTTATACGGAACGTGAGAACGCACACGTACACATACGTAAACATTTCTATCTATACAGGAAGTAATTTTCGTGAGAATTGGCCTAAGTGCTTCAAAATGAACCTAAACACCTGAACTATCGCCACATGTCCGACATAATTACGCGTGAAGTGTAATTACGACTAATTACGTGCAATCGTACAAATGACATATATTTCAAAATGCAGGACGACGCTGAATAACAATAATCAGCATTTCGATATCACTCTTCGCGGGTGAAGAGCGAGATAAACCCGTTTTTCGTGATATTATAAAATTTTTTACATATATAAGTAAACGCTATTTTGCACATTTTAATCAGTCTCCGCAAGCCATTTCATCACTTTCACCCAAAAGCAATTGCGCAAAAATACCATTTGGAGTAAACAATTTAGTTACCTACGAAGTAGAAGAATTTGCGACAATAACAAAATTACTTCCCTCGTACATGATCTCTATATAATGGCTATGTGTTCCGCTTTGGTCGCAAACGTGGAATCAGTTTTATTTTTTTTGTTTTTAATCAATCAACACACACACACACACACACACACACACACACACACACAAAAGAGAACAGAGAATGCGAATCTTAAAAACATAACAATAAAAAATTACTTTCTTACGCATTACTCAACGATGTATTTGCAATTCGTCCATTCGAAAACGACAATGCGCTATTTACTTCCCCGATGTTCCGCATAACAAAGTTGCGAGGAGAGCGGTTGACGTCAACGGCCCGCGTTAATTGAATTCCGCACCACTGGTTATTAACATCGCCGAGCGGATTAAAGCGAGGTCGGAGCTTTCAGCGGATTTCCGGGTTTCGTCGCACCGGAATTAACTCGCAACACGCGCGAATCATAACGTGATCCAGCCTCGCTTTGAATTTCTCAAGCGAGATCTCGAGATAGAAAAGAAAATCAAATCGGAGCTTTGTCGCGCGAGCACTTGACCTTTCGCGTTTTACGATAACAGAAGAACGCAACGGAAGAACAAAAAATACGAAGAAACAAACCGGGAAGAATGACAAAACGCAAAAACAAAATATACCCGAAGACACGGTTAAAATCACGTGAAGAAAACGGAGCGAGAAAAGAATTTTGATTAATTTATTCGTCAAAAATGTAGCGTTACTACTAAACAAAACAAAATCACTTCCGGAAAGTGATTAATGAAATTTGTGAAATACGGTAAATTATCAAAAAGAGAAAGAGAGAGCACGCGATTTCAAAAGTCGACATATTATTTTTCCGACTACATGTTTTTACTAGCAACAACGCTAATTTAGAATAATTATAGATGTAATTCCTTTCAAAGAATATAATTTCAACAAAATACGTTTCAAAACCCGAATGCAGTTATTATACTGTCGAGTGTCGTTTTAGTATAAATATCAACACCGAAAGAATTGTAAAACATCTTTCAAAACATCTTTAATTTCCAACAAAACTACTGAATTAAGAATTTACAAATCATTATTTATGTATTTTCAGACGAACAAAGGGAAGTGACATGTTTTCACAAAATATCACAACAACCTTAACTAAAGACCCTTAAACATAAACCGAGTCTGAAGAAAAAAACCCCGGAGTAGGTAGTTTGCTATTGTATTAGACTTCTAAAGATACAAAAGTCACATTATTTTCCCCAAATAGTTTTCCCAGGTAATTATCCTGAAGTAATTTTCTTTTTTTCTTTCGTTTAATATTAATTTTACACAAACGTTATCATCTTGTTTAAATAAAAAAGTTCTCGTCAAACCGAAGCTCGTTCACATTGCGCGATAAACAAAGTGCTCAGCGAGCTTCTTAAAAACTTCTGTTCGAGCACGTACGTACGAAGTGCAAACTTCGTAAAAACCCATAAAAAAAAACTCGACAACTTCAGGGAAGGGAGAGAAAAAAACGATAGCGTTCCGCAAAACGCAGCAACGACGACCACCACCACCACGACGAGACACGGTTTGTTTACAACGAAGAATCGGGAGGAAAAAGCGCCGAGTACACGCGTACGCCCGCGCACAACGGATTGTATACACATAAAATACACACACACACACACACACACACACACACACACACACACACACACACACACACACACACACACACATGCACGCGCATGTATCGCGTCTCGTCGTCGACGTAGCTCGCAATTGTCGCGAAAACGTCGCCTGGTACTTAGCGTCAAACGCAGCTTGACATAAAAAAATAAAAAAAATAAAAAAAATAAAAAACTTCCACGAGGACAATTACCTCGATTGCTGCCCCGTTGATCGCTGATCTCCCGTTGTTGACTGCGACGTTTCGTCGATAAAATCCTTTTTTTTCTCGTCCGAGGATAGTCCGCTGCAAAATGATCACTTGCCGTTGTCGTCGTCGTCGTCGTCGTCGTCCAAGCACAAGCAAAACTGCTTGCCGTGCTTGGAACAGACGAAAATCGTCGGTCGGTGGTTGTTAGTTAATTTTTCCTCGTGTCGAAGATCACGGCGCTCGCGCGCACACGGGGGGCGGCACGCGCGCGTAATCAAGTCGCAGCGGGCGGCTCATCCGCGGGATGAGAAATCCGTGTTGATGTTCCGCAAACTTGTCGCCGTGAAAACACGTGAGAACAAGACTCGCACGATTGTATCATCTACATCGGCGAAACAGCGTTTGTTTCTATATCACAGAAAAAAATCCTCGGTTGTTTTTAGCAACACAATTACACACTTGTGTTCACTTGTTTGTCTTTGACTCCCGTCTACATACGGAAAACGACACTCGTATTTCCTCCAACCGTGGAAATACCGATGATCAATGATGACGGCGAGCAAATCTCGCGGGAGCAGGAATTTCGCATTGGCGCTGTTCGCTCAGCGATAAGCAAAAGCGATTAATGCTCGAGCTACTGCGGCGGCTCGTCGGTAACGCGCGGTAGGTGCAATTGCGACAGAGAACAACGCCTGATACTCTCTCACCGTCGCGTCTCGAGGTCGGCGAGCGACTAGACTCGACTCTGTGCTGCGGCGGAGCGGTGGAAGTGTCGACTGCATGGCAGCAGCACCTTCTGTTGCCCGCGCCACAAGGCGATATCAAACGCGCGGATACTCTGATTTCCCCTTACTTCATCGCGCCGCCACGCGGCGGACGGAACAAGTGGAAAAGATGGCTGCGATTGGCCCCGGCGTCAGGCCAATTGCGTGCCGTCGTTGCAAACGGTCCCAGCGGAAATAATCGAAGGTAGAAATAGCGATCGGGGTGGTGGGAGAGAAGCTGGTCTCGTCCTCTTCCATGGAACGAGAGTGGGGTTCCTCCAGGGCTCTGACTTCCTGTGGCTTCCTCTGTAATCGTGATTGTCGTCGAGTTAACCCCGACGATGGTCTCTTCACTTGTCGTATGATGAACGTCGCGCGATAGGAGCAACCAGTAGCCGATAGATCTCTCGATTTCTTACTTGTGATACTTTTTGTCGCGCGATTAATTATTCAATGTACTCTCAAAGTCAGTTTTTTAATACGTAATACGTAATACGAGCAAACGCATAATATAATAATAATACGCATATAATAATCGCAATATTCGCGAAAAATCGCAAGTGCGCGCATGACCTTAGAAACTACTTGCGAGAAGTTAGAGTATCGCATTCTCGCGCGCGATACAGTTCGATAGGAGCGCGACAATCGAGAGACGATCTCATCGAACTTTAGGCGCATTTATCATCATCGTTCAAAACAAATCGTTCCGTCACTTCGAGCAACTCTTGTCTCGTGTATTGTTCATTCGCAAGTAGATGCGTACAAGAGATACAATATATATTTTACAATATATATATTTTTACATTAACTCGCATGTTAGTGATCACGCGAAGTTTGTTGGTCCGTTTTAGGTTTTAGGACTTCTGTTTACGACTCTGCCATGGTTACGACAATGTTTAATAACATTCTATTAGTATCAACTGATATTGATGATTGAGATATGAAAAATATAAAGTCCGTGTAAGAGAAATGTTTCGCACATTGTTCTTTGATTGTCAAGATGGTAGATACTCAATCTCGCTTTCGAGATTGAAGCATTTGGAAAATGGCGAAAGTCCTCCGATACTCTCTTACATCTACATTGTTTTATATAACAAATTAAAACAAGCAAAATACAATTTAAAAAAACTACTCGGATATCGATTTAGAAACATACTAAACGTACATACTAAACGTACATGTGTATCTATTATAATACTAAATGTTGGACATAAATTTTCTATCTTTTACAAATGCATTTCTCATCTTGTTTACCTTACTATCTGTTGCATATCAGCACACGGTTAATTAACACGTGTGTTATTGT
Organism: Pseudomyrmex flavicornis; assembly: GCA_014825475.1. Classification (NCBI taxonomy): domain Eukaryota; kingdom Metazoa; phylum Arthropoda; class Insecta; order Hymenoptera; family Formicidae; genus Pseudomyrmex; species Pseudomyrmex flavicornis. The sequence continues at coordinate 57,073 of QVNW01001487.1, forward strand.
ATTTAATTAAAACAATAGGAAGGCGTCAAGGCAAAATTAAGCGCGAGTCGTAGAGCCATTGGTTTTATGGTGTCATAAAGAAATAAATCGACATCAGTGTTTTCACATAAAGTTATACATTAATAAAAAATAAAAAAAAGACGAACGATCTGCTAATTGCGAGATAAAATGTTTAATCAGAGGGGAAATAATCGAATATGAATCGCGTAAGCGATAATCAACTGCTACTGTCAATCGCGTATCTCATATTGTACATAAATGATCGTAAATGGATCGCGCAAACAAATCAATTGCAATCTGGTTTTATCGCAAAAAATATAATTTGAAATAAAATAAAATTGTGACGTTTCTTAAACTTGAAATCAATCCAATGAGTAGAAAATTATAATTTATATTTTGATCATCTTCTGTTCTCTTGTTCTAAGAAAATGCGAAATTACACATTTATTAGAAGCATATAAATAAAAAAAAAAAAAACTATAAACTATTTGTAGAAATAATTTTTGCAGACATTTATATTATTGTTTGTAGTCGAAGAAAATTTAGATTGAGTGAAAACACGTTTCAAAAGAAAATGTAACAGATTATAGACACATTGCTACGGATATTCGAAAGATGTATGAGACAATCGAAATGTTCATTATTACATACTTTTTTCTATTATATTATAAAAAAGTACGTAATTATTTCTTTGATTCCATGTATATTGAAGACTTATATTGCTTCTATTGTCTATTTCTCTATTCATTAGATTGTAATCTAAACTGTTTGACACGTACTTAAAACATCTTGAGAAAAATTCTTAACTCCGTCGGGATTTGAATCTCTGGATGGATTATAGTAACGAATTATGTTTAAACTTTACTTTATGAAAAACAATATTAATACGCGATAAAAATAAATTATTGAAGATTTTGTGATATAGATATATCGATGAAGAGAAACGTCAATGCAAATTTTGTACGTTACAAAAGTTTATGAATAATTAAATTGTTTTTCTTTCCAATTTGCGTCTTCAGCTTTTTGCAATAAAAAATGAAGTTGTTTTTTGAACAACTTTTAAAAGAAGTTTTAAAAGTTAATTTTTTTTTCATTTTACTGTTTTTCTAGCGAGAATATTATATATCGGAACGATTACAAATCGTTCTTATTTGAATATTCCGTGCGCGTCAAAATATTCACGACCTCTTTGGTTTTCCTGTTTTATTCACACGATATGCACAAGCGTGAACAACTCTACTTAGTTTGCAAATTTACTTACTTGCGACACAGCAAACGCGTCACGTACAACTTTATTGAAAAAATAGCATCGACATGTGGAAGAAAATGCTTAACTTGTAGAAAAGTGATGATAGCGTAGGGAAAAAGAAAACGGACGATAACCAAGACTTAGAAACTTCAAACTGAAATATTTATATTATATGCTGAATAGTAACAATCTGTTATTTTTGAAATTATATTACTAGAAAAATAATGCAAAAAGGAAAAATATTACCAGAATATCATCACACAGACGTTTTTAAAAATTTTATTAATGGTAGTTTAAATTTTTATTTTTTGTCATAACGCAAAATATCTGCGTATATTGCGTTATGACAAAATATATTGCGTTTGTGTATGCAGTATGTTTTTGTAAGTTATGAAAATTATTATATTTATATAAATATATGGTAATCTTTTTTGTTCTCCTTAGAGAATGTTTGTCTCTTTTTTTACAAGCCGGATTTTTTGCAATAGAATATAAAATTAACAGAACATATTGTATATAAAAATATCAATGATGCACATATATTAGACAAAAAATTTTATACAAACACACATAATTGAACAGCTAAGAATTAAAATTATATCTTCCTCGCAAAACGTTTGTTTCGTTTTTTGTTCTCGTCACGTGTCGATTCATTATTCTGTCGCAATAGAAATGAACAGCGAAGGAAGATACACGACCTTGTCACGATAAATTTCAATCACACTGTTGTTGACCTGGCCGAACTCATTAATCCACCATAATCTCAAGTAAACAAGTTTCTTCTCACTCTCTCTCTTTTTCTTTCTCTTTTTCCTCTTTTCATGATCCCTTACTGGCGTCTCTTGGCTTATCTTAATCGCGGTAAAATGCAAAAAGTACCACAATACATTGCCACGCGCGACGCGCATGGTCGGATTTAAGATTTTTATCTTGCCTTTTATCATATTTTATGTGACGAATAAAAATCAACGCGTGTGTGTGATTTTTTTTTATCAGGGTGAGGCTCGAGAATCGTCGTGATAAGTTTGAGATTGCTTTTTCCTTGACTAAAATATCGAAGCGCCGATATGCTTCCGAGTTGTAATCGCGCATATGTGAATTCCCGAGAAATTCTTACGGTTCAGAAGAGATAGACTTTGTACGGAAATGAGTACATACATTAAGTTATATCGAATGTTAGTTTAATCTGTGTAAACCCTGACCTTGCTTTGACGATAATGAGCCTAATTTTCGTGTATTATCACTCGTATCTTCGCGATTATTCGTATCTTTTGCTATCTTTGTCTTTTACAGCGGTTGTATATGCGATTTAGCGCAAAGCTGGAAGTTTTCAGCAATCATCGAATTATATAATGTATTTCCTATCAAAAAAAAAAGACGATCTTTGTTCAAATATCAATTGTTTTTATCTGTGCGCACAAAGCAGATTCGATGCCTCAATAATGTTTCACAAAATCTTTAATATAATTTAAAATATACATTTCTCAACAACTACAAATATAAAAAGCAAATTTGAAATTTGAGTGGTTGATCCTATTTTTAATTGATTGGCTCAATTTTATTACATTTATTTATTTTATTACATTTATGTATTTTGTACATCTCTGTAATTATTATATACAATGATAAAACAAATTACATTATGCGCGATAGAAATTCCGAATATTGATTATTAACTTTCCAAATACTATATCCAATAATAGAGTCAGATTTGAGCAAATTTTGAAGTACCGAAATTTAAACTTCACACACAATCAAATATTAATAAATATATTCTTATAATTTACATATTTACAATTTATATATTTTAAAAGTATATACAATTTATATAATTTTTTTTCTCGTGGACGTCATCAGACATATTTTCCGCATTCTAAAATTCTTAGTAATCTTTTGTATTCAAAATTCTTGCGGGTCCGTCCTTGCTCGCAAAACAACGGAGAACGAAGATGAGAAGAAGGAATCATCAACCGTTAATAGTAAGGTTCAAACGAACATATTTGCGAAAAATGCGGCAACATCGTCAATATGATCATCGCTTCTTCTGAGCCGATAGTCATAAGCTCAGATATAACAGGTAAAACGGGTTTTATAAGGTCGCCCACTACTACCTGCTCTTTTGGAAGAAGCTCCCCCCTTTGCTTCTCTTCAAAAGGATCAACCAGATCTCTTTCTTTTTCCTCTCTGGTTCTTTTTTTTTTGTATCGCCTAAAACCGCCCACGAAAAAGAAATCTCCGGAAGAACATGACCGAAAGATAAATCCGGGGAATCAAACAAAAAAACATGCATAAAATTTTAAGTACTACTAGTTTAAAGTTTTGAAATCTTGCAAAGATTGAGAATTTGATATTGATGCGATGTTATTTCTGAAAATGGTTTTCGGGACTGCCACTTAGTGTCAATTTTACATGTTTTTATATATAAAAATATTTAAAAATTTTTGAAAAAAAATCATTTTGGAGATTGTTTGTCACATAAATTTCAAATGCTTCTAAAAACCTTTATCTTTTCTAACTTCAGAAATGTTTAGGCTTTTTAGATATTAAAAGGTAAAAGATTAATGTCCTATGAACCGGTAATTGCTACGTCTTTTGAAGCCGTTTTCCATTAATCGGAAAAAGAAAATCTAGTACCGATCTACAGCCGGCACTTAACATGTTAAATTATTATAGTTGAGAATTTTCAAAAAAAAGATCAAAATCTTTAAAATGCAGAAGTATTCAAAATATTCACTTATTTTGCGATATTTTACTTAGGAAATAAAGAACGCTCCACTCTAGAATTACAAAGCCAATCTAGAAAATTTTTCTGGAAAATAAATGACTCAAAAAGTTATGTCCAATCATCATGTTTCACGTACGTAAACGTAAGCCGGTCTCTACTAACAATAAGTAGTTGCAGGTTTCACACACAGAAACTAGGAGTCTCTTTTTTTCGTCCTACATATCCTTAAAATGAGTATTTTAAGACAATTTATTCTCAGCGGAAAATCTTCTATTATTATAACCTTCTATTCACTTATGAGTTAAAATTGTTTACTTTGCAATTTAAATATTTCGCACATATCTACACCCAACGCTTGTCGCTTATTTGCTTGTATCGTTTATTTTATTGTTTTTTTATTCTTGTTATCATTGTATGCCCTTGTAAGTATACATACATAATATCTCGATTCTTTCGGTCTTTTCAATCAAAAGAAATTTTAAAAATTAAAAGCTCCCTGTGACAAAAATTAATTTAAAAAGAAGATAGAGGAATCACCGGTGAATGGAGAAAAAAAGTGAATTTCTACTTAAAACAAATTATTAAAAAAAATTTTTTTTTTATTTAGGCTGAAAATGATCAAAATAAATGACCGACACGTTCGAAAGTTTCAAATAATTTGTTAAATAGAAATTTACTTCCCACTTACACACCGGTAGCGGTAGCTCTATATTTGTTTCCTGTTTGCTTCAATATCAAGAAATAAAAAATATAAGATACGGAATGTCTTTTTCTACGCGATTGCTACACGATGTTACTGTTGTTGTTGTTGTTGTTGTTGTTCTTGTGGCTGACAGAGCATCGAACGTTGTCAGCGGTTTAGTAATCACGGCGGCGACGACGTTGGCGCAATCCGGGAATTTCTCGCGCGAGGCGAAGGAAGGAAATTGCGTTGCCCAATTAGAAATCGCGGGAGACCGCAGAAAGTACGGATCACGGGAAGAGCGAGAGAGGAGAACGAAGGGGAGTTGGAATAAATCGGGCTAGAAAGAAGGGGAACAGACGCCTCGTGCATTTAACCCTAATCTGGCCAATCCTGTTTTCCAGCCGAAAGGAAGAACGCTGAACGGTGTTCGCGATGGAATAATCACTTAATGAAAGTTGTCGTTTTCATAACTATAATTATATAATGGAAGCGAAGATTTTAGTGCTTGACGTGAAATGGAACTGTTACGCGAACGTCAGTTTGAAATTCAATTTTACTTAATTCCCTTTGTTCCTCTTTTTGCTACAAATTACGCATCTTGGTCAAAATTTACCCAATGCTTGTCACACATATATACATATAACTGGAAACGTTAAATCGATAAACGAATGAATTTAAGTAGAAGAGATTAAGAAACGCAAATGAATTGAGTCGCGAAACTACCTTGAAATTAATCAACAAATTTGATCCATAAAGAGATACCGCAAGAAAAATAAACAATGACTTTGATAATTCTTTTCTTATCATCATAAAAAAATTAAAATATTAGGAGAACGCGATGATGACACAAATAATTTTCTCATCTTTGCGTTCCAGAACAGAAACTCTTCATCTTATGACAGAAATCATCGTGGCGCATCTGCACGAGATGCGACAGAGAGAAATAGAGGAGCGTAAAAAAATATATCGGAGCCAATATCCGTGCGTCGATTATTATTACGCCGTCGATTATTAAACATCGTCATACTTATCCGCGTGGATGTCGCGCTTTTTTCCACCAGAGCGTTATAAAAAGGCAGGCGTCTAAGCACCCGTTCCCCGCACGCAGATCGCGCCATTTTCCATGAGCGACGATATAAAAAGAGTCTCTTTGCGAGTGATCCTTGCGGATGATCGAGGATTAATAACGACAGGATGAACTTTAACACGTAACTAGCATTTATCCCGCGGGCGTTTATCGGCGAGGCGAGAAAGAGAGAGAGGATGTAGCGAGTCGGCGGCGATTCTCGAAAGGCCAGATAAAGATCGATGGATCGATAGATCATGGTGCTTTGCGCGCGTGCATGAGAGAGTCCTTGCGATAGTCCTCCGTTCGTTAGCCGACGCTTTTAGGTGTCGTCTGACGCGAGGATTATTATTTATCGTTTTGCGCGCTTGAGAAATTAATCAGAACTGCTTCTATTACGCGTGGGAGAGATGAAGAAACAAAACGCGCAAAATTGACATGTTAATTTTTTAAGCGCTTTATACTCGAGAAATATCTATTTCAATCATATCTCGACATTTTTATGATTTTTTTTTTGTGCTTCTGCGATAAAGATGTTTTAAAAACACATTGGAAACTTCGAATTGGGAATTCAAAAGTTTATTTTCAGCGGAACAACATTTAAACACACATAAATATAAACATTATTTGCCAAGTATAGATACGCAAAAATGTTTGCATTAACTACTATGTTTTTGAACGAATAAATTTTGCGTTTAAAATCAGAATCGCAAATGAACATTTCAGCAGTTTTTTCGAAAATGTAAAATTCGAAATATTTTTTGCTCATATAACGTGACATTTCTTTTATTGACGTCAATCTACCGAACGTTATCTTGTCTTCGAACATTGGAAAGTGTAAAGCGACACGAATCATTCCGTGCGGAATAACCGGGTCGAAAGCAGCTGATCTTATTCTTCCGAGATTTCTACGCTTGTATTTAAAAAGATCGTTGTAGTTAAATGTCTCGGTGTTCGATATAATTTCCGGTGGATATATATCATGGGGATTTATGGTCGACGCGTTCGTTGATTTACCATGTCTCGCGTTAATCGGGATATTCTCTCGCCGATCGCGGAAGAAATCGTGGATCCACGATTTATAGTAGATCTACGTTGATTTTACCCGGCGATGCGCGCGCGCTTTCGCGGATCTTTCGCCTCGTTTATAAATGCACGACTGCATCGTTGCGCAGTCGAAAAGTACGGGAAGAAATATCTCGTAACTTAATCGCCTTAAGTATACGAACAATAAATAAGTTTTCTGCCACGCGTATTATGTTTTTTTTACTTTTATATTAATTTTCATTGTGTGAACTAAATTTTACGTATTTAGTACGGAGTTTTTTTTATTTATAGTTGAAACGCGTATCGATATTGTGTTTTATAGCATCACACACAATTTGAATAACGTCAAACGTGTTTCATCAAAAAAGACGTTATTATAAAATACTTCATGTAATGCTGAATGACGTTCGAAAAGTGCCAAAAACAAACTTGCTCGAAATATCTGTTTCAAAAATAATCGCCGCATATATCTAGTTTATTGTTTTTTTTCTTCTTGCATTAAATATGGCTTACGTATTATTTCGATACAAAATGCTTGATCGACGCGGGAGAAAGTGTCTCTTTAACGCCTTAAGGCGCGTTCACACGCGCTTCAAACTGCGTGGCGAATGTTCGCTCGCGGTAAACTCACGCAGACCACGAACTTATATAATCGGTTACGGTAATACCGGAGTTATGGCAATCTCCGGACGGTCAGAGAGGCAGGGAGACAGGTAACCCAATTCCACGTTGACCAGACATACTGGTGTGCTCGCTGCAAACCGTTCGCGGGAGAAAAGCGCGCGAGACAGAGAAAAGGCTTACTCTTTGCGAAGGATATTACTTCCATCGGGCTGAAACGCGATCGTTTTGCCACTTGCGATTTTACATCCGTTTCGAGTGTGATACGGTTTCCGGTGACCGTCTTCATAGAGCCTCTGAGAATCTTTGCTATTTCAAATTTAAATTTTTGCCGACCGTTAAATCGCAGCAAACTGAGAGATTTGCGTCTTGTTTAGTTTGATGATTATTACTCCGTAGACCTACACACACTTTCTTATTTTAAAACTGCCATTTACATCTTATCACTGCGCAAAAAACTCTTCTATTAAATAATATTTAATATAATTTAAAAAAATAAAAAAAATAAATTCCAAAATGTAGTTAAATTATACTCGAATGTACGTATACATTTTTTTATCGCTTTGAAACGAACATAACGGTGCACGTCAGAACTAATGATTTATCGTTTTCGTTGCATGCAGTCTCGTTACTATCAAAGCTACTAAAAATAGAATGTTATCATAGCGTTAAAAAGATCACGAAGAGAAAGAGCGAACCATATTTTACGGACTACATAATCCGATCTCTGAAATTAAGTTTCCTATTATTTAACAGCAAACGGAAGTTCGCATAATAAACTTATTATGTAGTATAGTTTCTGTACGAACTTTCGCGATGAGAATTTAGTTGTTGCAGCTCAAAGAAAGAGAGAGAAAACAATAGAATGAGAAAATCAATTCTAATTTTGACGAGTATATTTTATCTTGTTCAACAACATTCTGCGAATTAACTCGTTGTATACCTATGCGATATACCTGTGCGGTATCTGTCACACAAGCGCTACAAATGTAAATTAAAATAAAAATGTTCTACCAAAGAGATCTGTTTTTTTTCGTATCTGTTATTATTATATCTCTTATTACAAAAAAAACGCTTTAACAAAAAATGCAAAATCTCTGTTCAATTAGATAAACGAGTTATAGAAAGATCAACGGGAGAAGTTAAATCTTCCTGATTAAATTAATCGAATGAGTAAGTCACAAGCTATTTTCGCAAATAAACGGATCACGACAAAAGGATTTAAACGCGAATTCGCGAAGCGGTAAATTCGTTTAATCGACTCTGCGCGAATTCTGTTCCAATTAGGCAAGCGCGAAATTAATATTCCGAACGGCTCTCCCCGCGGTGTGTCATTTAATAGCGTACGTAATAATCCACGATAACGATCGAACGTTGTGCAACATCGCCCCGATAAGTTAGGAAATAGCGCTTCCGCGCTGGAAACGTCAGAAACATTATTTCACGGCGCGCGTATCGCGCGCGGGAATCTGCCTTAATCCCAGTAATAATCGCGCCGGCAAAAGCGAGCACCGCGAACGAGAAACGGTGGAAAGCGAGCCTAATGAGGGCGATATGCAATTTATTGCACACTGGCGAAGCTGTGCATGTCGCCGGACACGCTACGGAGAAATTGAGAGGTGCGGAGAAATAGAGGAAGTTCGACATCAATGAGAGGAACATGGTTATTTTGTCCCGGAAATAAAATTTTTCGATCGTAACATGTATGTACGAGGTTTTCGAGAGAATTATAAACTCTCTTTGAAAAAAAAAAAAACAATTACTTTCTTTGAAGAAAAAGAAGCGATCCGAGTGTTCGCGAGTTTTTTCTTTCATTACGTTTTTCAATGAAACTATTTTTAAAACGAGAAAAAGAAGAGTAGAAATATCAAATAGAGAAAGAGATTGATGGAAGGATAAAAAAAAAGGAGAACAAAAAAGCGATGTTGTGAGTAATTGGAGGAAACGCGTGTATAATATCACGTGGTGATCGTGGGCTTATTACGGCGGTTGAGCCACAACAAGAACTCGAACTACGAGCGTGTCGATTACCCTGATTGCGAATCGCTCTCGACAGCGGCAGCGCGTCGAGACGACTAATTTGTATAATCGGAAGGCGATCACACTAAAAAAAACGAGAGAGAGAGAGAAAGAGAGAAAATGTGCGCGACGCGTTTGATTAAGTGCCACACGTGATCGTTAGTACGTGTTTTCTTTATTTTGACGATCATTTTACGAGCACATTCTTCGTTGTCCTGATGTGCTTTTAAGAGGTTGCTGGTTTTCGTTCGCAATGTCGGTTTTTTTCATATCACAAATCCGTGTTGTAATTACTGAACGAAATGAGAAATGCTTTTACAAAAATTAAAACAAATAAAAGAAAATGCGTTCTTGTATAAATATGTAGAAAAAGAATTGTTTTTCTAATTTTATTTTACTTCAATAGTGATTTTACTTTGTACCAAGGGAAATGAAAAGTTATACTATAAAAGTTATATCTTTTAAAAGAAACACTTCAAACGATCAGAATAACGTTTGAAAGTCTGCAATAAACAAATGTCTCTGCGTAATAACATTTTGTATCATGCTGTGTAATGGACAGATCGTATTACATACGTTTGTTTCAATCTAAACACAATCGTTAATGTTATTTGTGTCGACACACATCGCATTCACGTCGTTCACGAACTAATTTAACAGTCTGTTTCGGCAATAAGTTTTCGTGGCGACGACGCGCCCGCGTGTTCATCCGAAATATCTTCGTGGAATCGCTGATAGAAACGGCAAATAGCAAAAATACCTGTCATGGATCCTCGTCGATTTCGTCGCATTTAGAGTATCCCATCAGAGAAGACGATGGTCGATCTATTTAGACGCGTTTCTGAACGTCTCGGAATTTCGGATGACGAAATTAAGCGGCGGTATCGTGCAAATTAAATTCCAACGCGCGTTCGAACGGCCGGTCTTCAATTCGTGGCCGAATATATAAATTTAACGCGTTTATCGATGGATTGTCGTTGATTTCGACCGGAATTCCCCGATCAAAAGAAAGTTTCGTTACGGATGTATGTTTCGAGACACACTTTATCTATGTGACTATACGTAATTAATATTTTCAATATTCGTGGTGCTATTTTATCAAGTTAAATAACCGGTTGCTTTAACACGACCAACATCGGTAGGCGTGACATTAAATTGAACGAAAGATTCCAATAATTCTATGGTAATGCTATGTAAACCGATATAGTCAAGAACGTTAGGAATTCAAGAATCTCATGAAATGAAGATGATTCTCGGGTTTTTGGTATGAGGTTGCTCTCTTGAATCTCTGATGAAGCAAACTAAATTATCCAAAAAAAAACATGTCGATATAAAAGTGACACTAACGACATTCAAACCCGAAAATTATTATCAGTAATTTTTACAACACATCGATCAAATATCACTTTATGAATTTTTAAAAGCAACTCCAGCATTTCTTCTGTTAACTATTATTATCGCGCAAAATGATCGCATGTCGATTTCTTTTTTTGTCAGGTCTGGAATACGGTTTCCCATATAATCGACAATTCGCAACGGCAAGAGTCGCTTCGTCATCGACCGAAGTTCGCGTTTCTTCCTTCCTGGCGCCACAGCTTTATCACGACCGTATGAGTAATTCGTTGAAGCAGAATCTGCTTATGCCTCGGTTTTCCGTTTGCCTCGCAATTGGCTTTCAGTGTCAACCATACAATTTCTGCAGAAAATTTCGCCCGTGTTCGCACAACACGTTCGCCAGGCGAACTCGTTGACGTGTCCGATATTGCGATATTAATAAATTTTCATACGCAGCGCGTGCGTCACTACTACTTCATTTGACGCGCGCCATATCGTTTGTCTGAATTGACTGAAATGCTAAATGTTACTCGTTAACAGCATGTGCGACGTGTAACGGATTCTTTTGGTGTAATAACGTTGCGCATTTCCGTTACTTAGACTTAGAGACTATCTCTCTTTCTTCGGACGCGAGAGATAAATGTCAGCATCTTGTAAATGTCGCGATTACAGATTCGAGCAAACAGGAATCGTTTATGTAACCTGTTTTATTTATGCGAGCTACGAGTAATATAATAATAAAACCACCTGCGCGCAATCTTCTCAATGGATATTTTTGATAAATTTTTTTATCAACAGCAATATATTTGTTTTTACAATGCAAAACAATTTGAAATTCAAATATTTATCTGTTTACAATAATAACGTTACAAGAAGTTTTTAATTTGTTTGCTAGACATTTGTTCGCTTGACGCAAAAAAACTATAGGAATCTATGTATTGTCAAATACATATTGTCACAATTCCTTTGAATTGTTAATTAATCATTCATTTAATTCTCCGCGTTTTTCAAGAAATTGTTCACTTCTTGGTCGTATTAACTAGCGCAGGTTCTGTTCAATTTCATTTGACACACTCCGATGTACAACCATCATTGGAGAACGTTTAAAGTTTCAATAAGAGTGTGAACGAAAATATTTCTTTTCGAAAAAGAAACGGATCGATTTTCTACCATGACTTTTGTCGAGTTTTCTTCTATATCGTCTTTTTGTTACAATTTCCATTTGAACGACTTGACGTCTGTCCCAAAATTCTGAAATGCGAAAGATTTTCTTTCTTCTATATATATGTATAAAAACATAAAATTATATATATAATTATATATATGTTTTTTTGCCGTCATCTCGAAACACCGTTTTATATTATATTTCAATATTATATTATATTTCAATATTTTATATTTTATATTATATTTCAACAATATACACAAATATATCTCCGAGCATCTGCGTCCGACGTAATTATTATTATGAGAATCCTGAAAGAGAATAGATAACAAGAGAGTGAACATGTAAGATAGTTTTTTTTTTCGTTACGAGAAAAAGAATTACCCACTCTGTAAATACGATAAAGCCACAAAAGAAAATTATTATCTTTCTGAGAAGTCTCTAAAAATTATGTAGATTTTTATGTACAAGACAACACTTTTGTCAGGCAGAAAATCTGATGATACTGAATGACCGTGGATGACCGTGAAAACAAATACACGCAAGATACATCTTTGTGTGATATTCTATACAAACAAACATATAGTTTTGAGATTCGGAATATGTAATAAAATTTCCATACAGGACCGATGCAACGCAAATCAGACGAAATTTACAATAAATATCTGTTTTTTTTGTATGAAATCAGATTACGCGGACTCGAATAAAGACGTCTTTTTTACGTTAGTTTTGTATATTTTGACCGACGAGGTTTATTGGTTCGTTTGCATCTTTCTACGTGACTTCTTTGGTGTTTCAGTGTCGAAGAATGTCACCAGACATTTTACATAAAATAAACAAGATCTATACGATTTATATTAAAGCACAAATAAATCACTCGTAAAACACGACCGAATCTTATATAAGAAGCTTCGTGTTTGAAAAGAGAACATTGCGCTTAGAATTTGTTAAGATGAATGAGAGCTGTGGTTCTTTGCGACTAACGCAAATTTACTTTTTTTTTTTTTTTAATTAAAAAATTCCAATTATTTCTCTCACATCAACAAACTATAAGATAAAAGATTGCAAAAAAATCGATTATTAATCGGATTCAATTCGAACTGCGTTGCAAAAGGCATTCCCAGACTCGTTTGATAAGAGCCGTCGCGGCTGTCGATTCCGCTTCTCGGATGTATTCCAGGCGTTTTCGATCAGAGGAGTAATCGGGACGGGCGCGTGCATCTCGGCGATTGTGTGTCGAAGAGCGATGACGGGGCCTTTACTGGAATCCGGTCTCGTCATTTTACTCCTCGCTTCTCGGCACGGTGCATCGCGCGACTGGAAGGAAGAGGTGCCTCTTCTCGAGAGCGATTATGCCACCGCTGCCGCTCCTCTTTGCCACAACACACACCAGAAGCGCCTCGGAAGCCGAGGAGGATGCGCGCAAAGTAAAAAAGAACGTCGAGCTGAAGAACGCCGACGATGAGAGAACGGCTGGCGAGACGAAAGCGGGGGATAGGCCGGGTAGGAGTGTTCCAGCCGTCCCGGATATGCAGCATCATTACACGGCATTCTTTGGCGAAGCAGGCGTCCGGGATCTCCTGCCTCTCTCTTTCTCTCACTCTTTCTTTCTCTCGCGAGCGTTCTTCCTCAACGCGCGACTCACATACATGTGGAAACTCTTCGCATAAGTAGCCTACCCACACGAAAAGGGTAAAGAGCAGAGAAGGTATTGGGATTGGCGAAAGGAGACTAGACACAAGATCAGACACAAGAGTCGAGGGAACGATAATCCAATTGTGTGAGATTGAGTATTGAGAAATTTGAGAAAAGATTGAAAGGTCTGAGAAGAAAGAAAATATCAGACGTGTCATATTTTTCTTTTGTTATTTGTCTTAGAAATACTCGAGCTGATTTTTTTCTTGTAAGAAAACAAAGATAATTCTTATCTAATTACACATGAAAGAAATATTGATAATTTTATTTCGTATTATTCAGTCTTTTGTTCTTTAATAATTAAACTTTACTCTTTGAAATTCCTCTCACATAATGTTAAGTTTTTTTAATTTAGACATTATTTTTTTGTCGAATAAAAAACGAGTTAAAAACAAAAGGCGTAAACTAGACTTATCTTTTTTTTTTTTTTTTTTTTTTTCACCGCTAAAATTCGACTTTTTATAATTTTAAGACGTAAATGCGTATGTTGTATGTCTCTGGCAAGTGTGTCGTATTACCGAGAGTCGAATTACCGATTAAGAAGAAGACCGCGTTCCTGGAAACTATCGCTTCCTCGATTACTATGCGAAAGACAGCATTAGTGTCACGTAGCGCTCGCTCGTTTTCCGGGATACGGGGAGATCTCTCGATCATTTATGCAAATTACATTTTCCCGCTCCGGACATGGACGAGATCGCGGTTGAGCGAGCCAAGCAACGATTTGCTGATGTGTAAATGAGCTGTCTTATGCTTTAAAGATAACGTTATGCGCGACATCCTCAAACTCTTATACATGCATATTTAAAATGAGAGAAATGATTCTATCTTTTATCTTTATCTTATTACTCTTTTTTTTATATTACAATGTCATTTTTTGATGATTATAAAGATGTACGAATAATCTTTAATAGTTACATGCATATTGTATATGAAAACAAATAGGAATTTGTATTCATGTACAAGTGATACACGCGACATAATCTCTTTCCGAGTCTCTTTTTTTATCTGTCGCTCCTCCCTTTTTCATCTATCTGTGCTGAGTGACCCGCCTATTCATTTTTCATTGTACTAGTCGACTAATAACTTATCCAACCAAATTCGTTCTTAAGAATCTTCTTTTCTCGAGATTTTTAAAAGTCTTCTTCAAAGGATCGGACCCTCATAGTTCGGACTCCGAATGTTGGCGATCAACAGGCTCTTGTTCACGAGGAAACCTATTTGGTTCGTTCGATGATGGTGTCCTCGCGTCTCACAAGAACTGGCGGGAGAAAGGTAACTGGCCTAAGAGAGGTAGCGGAGTGTGTCGCTCTTACATACACGTGCAACTCGTAATGCACATGCGTGCAACGCATACACACACGCACACACACCTACGCTCAAGCGAATGGCGCTGGACGTCGGTCGACCACTCTCGGAAAAGGTGAAGAGAGAGAGAGAGAGAGAGAGAGAGAGAGAGAATCGGATAGGAAGACGAGAACGAGCGGAACTGAGGTCCGCGGAGCTTCCTTTCCTTCGGACATGCCTGGCTGCCTTCTCGTCCTCTCCCACAGATTACGAACGACTTCTCTCCTGCGTATCGCGTCCCCCTGTGCCCGCCTTGTCCGTCGTCAAATGCATACTCTCTCTTTTGTTTTCTTTTAATAATATATATATAAAATATTTTTCTCTTTATTTTTTGTATTCTGTTTTTACTTCCAATTATTTTGTGTCGCTAATTACAAATTTGATAGAAAATAGTATTTTAATTTTTGTTCAATTTTAAAAACTTTTCTTTATCAGAGGAGAACTTTTATTTCATTTATTTTGAACTTTATTTCCGAAGCTCTTAACATAAATTTCCTCTGTTCTGAATTTTTCAACAACTTTTTAATCTATTCTGCAATTTTTCAATTACTTTCATTAAATAATTCATAATAAAAATTTTACTCGTTATCTCTTCGTTCGGCACAAAAGTACTAAAACAAAAGAATCCTCTTTCTCTCTGCTTCCTTTTGCACACTTGCTTATCGATGTGTGAGCCACGGACGGTACAGTTGCTAATACCGAGCGTAACAACGACAATGGTGATCGCGAGAGACCATTAGGAACGTCCCGGCCTCGAAAGGAGGAACTACGTTGGACGCACCTACTTCCGGGAGGCCATGCCTCGACGCGCCTTCACCTGCGAGGAATCCGTTTCGCGGGCCAAGCAATTCTCGACGACACGGAAATCTTGATCGTAAATAAAAAATACGTGCGTCGATACGTTATACGATGTAGTTCAATTTTATTTATGTTGAAATTTTTGCGAAACAAATCTCTCGAAATATCTTTTTTATTTTTATCGTATCGTTTTGTGTATCTCGCCCATGTACCTATACAAATTAACAAAAATCAGAATTTAGTAACGCGCGAATTATTTCTTTATTTTTTTAGCTTACGGGTTTGAAATGTTTATCGCAATTTTACAGCGAATGGTTGATCGTTTGCAAGACTGACGATTGAAAGTTGAGGATCGCGAGTTAAGCTCAGGATCAAGAGAATTCGAAGTTGGAAAATGGATGTTTGCAGACACTTTATACGCGTTGAGCTTCTTCATTCGCGAATGAAACGTTAAGTTCCCCCGTTACTTTTGTTGCACGGGAGTAGCAAGAGCGCGTATCTTTCTCATCGGTCGATCAAGAATTGACCGGCGATATGGGCGAGGCGTGACAAAAGCAACGGGGTGATCGTGAGTGGAAACGGATCGTGCGTGCCATACGATAATACGCGGTAGGATACGCAACAATGGTCTACTGCACGTCGAGCGCACGAAAGCGTCGCTGATGCAATCCGCGTCGACAGTTGTGCGACATGCAAACACATAACATCGCACACATAAATCGCATACTTATCGCCCTACCCTCCCGTGAGCAGCCTTGAGACGCCGCGGTGCGCAATGTATATCTCGGAGATCGCAATTCGTCAAAGCGATGCTGTGAGTAGTGGTGCTTTGCACGACTCTCTCGTTATGTTGCCGCCCGATCGCTCCCGATCCGCTTCTTAAAGTTTAAAGAGTCGTCTACAATGAAGGTAGTAAGGCTGTAAGAGTAGAGTAAGGTTCTTGGAGTTATTTCATTTTTGTCTATACAAGTAATTATTTCGC
>QVNW01001488.1:0-43601 GCA_014825475.1 Pseudomyrmex flavicornis
ACTATATGACAAATTGAAATCTCAAAATTCATTTTTTCTCACAACGCTACTTACATATGTACGCGTGCGTACGTCAGCTCATCGATTACATTCAGCTGACAGAAAAAAAAAAAAAAAGATCGTGTATTATATACTCTATACCGCACTTAAAGGTTCTTCCTTTCTTTAAAGTTTCGGTATTGATACTCTAACCGCAAACGCGATAGCTATATACCAAAGCACGAGCTCGCTCGAGTTTTCAACGATTTACCCTCGGCCATTCGGGCGCAAATTCAAGAGGGTCCGTTGTAAATGGGGGCAGGTGAGCCGGCCCAATGCGCATGCATGCATGAAGTGCGGCAGATCCCGCACTGCACTTGAGATGCATCCGAGCGCGATTAATGTACTCGAAGATAGGTTCGTTATTTTGATAGCATCCTCGCGCGCATCGAATTCACCGGCGTCGACCGCTCGCGCGCGCTATTGCCGTGTCAAATTGAGTTAAGGTACCGTGAGAGCTTCGTGAATGCTGAAGTTTCTCTGCTGCCGGATGGTCGGAATCGCAATAATAAATTGCAGTTAAACAGTTAAAATGAGGACCGGGGTGGAATCTGCGAGCGCGCGTTGAAAATCGACTGGGCGCTGAAATTGCTTTGCAAATCAAGCGCGCATTGCGGAAAAAGTTTTTGCGCAAGAGTTAGCTAAAAATTTTCATTTTAATCATCGCATTATGTGTTAACGTAAGAGCCGGTTTCAAGAATTAAATCATCAGCGAAATCTGATATTTTCTCTGATATCTCTTGCGTGCATCTCGTTTACTTTATAACACCCACTTATTTATTTGTTTCACAATCAAAAACACTTTTCTGAAATGTTCACGAAACGTCGGTATAAGAGTGACACTAACGCGGTTCAAACTATCAGATTAAGAACACTTTTATTGCAAAAACATTGCATGTTTTTTGTGTTATATACGTGTTTTGTTATTTAAAAATTTGATTTTAATTAAAAAAAAAAGAGTAGCTTACAAATTATAATTTATAAACCGTCAATATTGTCGCAGTTTAATCTATATGCGGTTAATTCTATCGAAATAAAATATTTATAGCGCACGACGTAATATCGATCAGGCTATTTATTGGGGCGTTCTCAATTACGCAATTTAAATCTGATATTTTGTCAAACGATATATAAGCTAACATCGACCACACAGATTTTATTTTGTGTTTATGTCACGTAATTTTTCAAAAATTGTTAATTACACGTGATATAACAACCGTGGGCTACATTATACGCACTTTCGCTTGCTTCTTGCGAAGGTGTACTTATATTTCATCAGATAAGTCACGGCACCATGAGCGCGGTTAACGCAAAAGGCGGAGGAAACGCTTTGGAGGGAACAGTAGTAGGTATACACGAAGAAAAACGGTGTTGTGCGCGCAAAGAAAACTAAAGGACCTAAGAACATTTCTTCGCCGCCCTTAGCTATCACTTCGAGCATGTAATGCATCCGTGCACTACCTACGTGCGGTTTCACCCTCCGCGCATGAGTACACGCGCGCGTCTTGCTCTTCTTTTCTCTCTCCTCCCTCCCGCGTAACGGCTTTCACGGCCCTGTAAAACCTTTCGCGAACATGTCCGTGACGATTGCAAGTGATAGAGTGTGCACCGAAATATTTTGACCGCACGATTCACGAATACATGAGAAAGTGAATCGTGCGGTCAAAATATTTCGGTATATGTAAAGAATTCGGTATATGTAAAGAATTTTACTTCTCACAGCATCTTGTTTTGAGATTAAATAAATTTATATTCTTATTATTCTTATTAATTTTATAAAAGTTGAATAATAAGAATATAAATTTATTTAATCTCACACACACAAAACAAGATGCTGTGAGAAGTAAAATTCTTTTGCCGATAACGAGACACAAAAACTGTTATAACAACGATTGGATTGTCGCAAAGAATAAAAAAAAAAAAAATTGTCGTTAAACTCGTTGCCAAAAAAACTTTGTACGTGACAAAGAGTTCGGTAATCTCGCGCATCGTTGTCGCAATTTTTGCGCGAGAGTTGCGCGGAATTACAAGAACTTAGGACTGGCCCGGCAGTTGCGCGCGAACAACACGCAAACTTCCTAAACTGACTAACACACACACGCCGCCGGTACTTTCGCGGCGGATGCCGTTTCACAAACGGCAAAACTAGATGCAACACACAACACCCACCGTCACCATTTCTCTTTGGTGTTATTTCGGGCATATAATGGAGCCCACCCCCCGCAGGTCGACCAAAAGAGATGCATCCTTTCCAGGCAAATACCACCGTGCTACCAGCAGCTACGCGAGAACAAATATTTGATAGAACAAACGATGTGTAAATCTATACCGGAAGACCAAAGCACTGCAAAGCATTGCAAACTATTGCTGGAAATCGCATTATATTACATTATGAATATAATCAGGAAATAAGTTTTACGTACTTAGATTGTTGGAGTTTGTAACATAAAATGTTAACTCTTAACGTTACGTCTATGTATTGTTTAAAAACTATTACTACCACTATTATTACTTACTATTATTATTACAAGAGAGAGAAAGAGAGAGAGAGAGAGAGACGGAGTGTAGAATCAATACAGTAAAAATAAATTAGCACAAAAATTAAACAATATATTATGCTTTTGTATCAGTAAATATAAATTGAATCTATGAAAAAATTATAAAATTATATTATCAGATTTAAAAAACCGGTACAAGTATAATTTTTTTACAAAATTAGTTACTATACCCGCGTGTCTCCCTCAAGTAGAAAAAGAGTGACTAGTGTTCCTTGAATTTTTGCAATAATTCTCACTTTCTCTCTAACGATAATGAAACCATTTTCGTCCAATTACGAATCCGAATCGTTCATCCGCAAATATAAACACGATGGGCAAAATTACACGAAGAGCGCAGAAGTTACATTTAGCAAATTTGACAAATCCTTGCTTGCTCACCGATCATTAAGCTGAGTTGACATAATAAGCGCGCTGGTTGCAGATCGAACAACGGAATGTTTTCATTTCCGCCGCATTTCCCGTTTATTTGTCCCTATATAATTTACGCAAATAGCATTCCCCATTTACTAATGCTGAATAGGTCAATATGCCGATGATAGCAATAAATCTATCATTCTTCGATAGATAGGCTGAATATTGCGAGACAAGCTCCACGTGCCCTCGGTGGTCTAACAGGGAAGGCGACGGCCCGGAAAGCCGGAGATTCCAGGTTCGACTCCTGGCTGAGGAGTTTTTTTCGCAATATTTTAAAGCATCCTATGTGCTTTTTAGGGATGGAAATCTCAATTCAAATATATTTCCGCATAACACCCTGCGAACAACTCGGAAGAATTTATATTTATTCATAAAAATTTCAAGTAAATTTTATTTAGTTTTTAATAAGATTGATAAGAAAATACAGTTTAATTACATCCTACGTACATATGACATTATACTCGGATGACATTCTATAATTTCTCTTCATCAAAGTTTGTTTTTTTCGCTAAGCACACGCAAAAAAATATACTATATATATTTGTGATGATCATATTGGTCGTCGTTCAAGATTCGTCGAAAGAACTGGTTGATGTTAATACTGTAAAGTATGACACTGAGGTTTGTACGACCTAAATAATGGAATAAAAATCAGTTTATATACGTGCGTGTTCTTTTTTTTAAAAGGAACATATACTAATACTTCAATATTTAAGATTATAAAAATTACAGTACCGTAGTAAAATTTTGTAGTGAAAACACGTATATTTTGCCGGCACTCAAAGTGCTAGCTTCGATCGTTTTCCTCATCGCGATTAGAAGCAGTCGTTGCGCTTTTACGGGTATATTGTACCACGAGCCATTATATCTACGACATACCCTCACTATGTATTTACAATTTATATTTCACATATCTAGCATAGAATTTAATATTAAGTATAATGTTTTCAAAACTTTTACACGAAAACTTTCAACATTAATCAAACAAATATGACTAACTTATTTTAAACTTTTAATCATATTTAAGCTGAACAAGAACAAATGGAACAACTGAGCAGTAGTGAAGATAATGTATTTTGGAATCTCCGTTAAATTGTGTAACTGCATTGATATCTTAAGCACAAAAAAATCTCATTTTACATATGTTGGTTTTTTTCAGTGTGTGTTTTTATATATTTATATTTTTTTCTGTAAGTCACTTACTTGTAACAAAGTAATACTTAGGCCGGTTGTAACTAGTAACATTTGAACGGCGAACGACACGGAAAAAACATTTTCGAGAAGTATCGCAAACCTGTAGTAAAAATATGACGATTAAATCTCAAACATACTGAATCACAGTTTACGATTATACATCAGAATGCACATCTCTTATTTATTAAGACTGATTACAAAATTAGCAAAAAACAATGTTTACATATACTGCAATATATTATTGACACACTCACTGAAGAGCTTCTTGATGCCCGAATATCGAAAACTCAATGTTTTTGCAGTATATGTCAGAGTAATCACATAGACTTTCCTTCGTTTTACTACGTTTGTACACCATATGTTCGAATCTAAATCTGCACATTTTCACACAATATATATTACAATCAAAAATACGGACAATCGTTCGTAATAAATTTAAACAAAATTATTTTACCCAACCACAGCAAAAAGACCGCAGACGTGTTCGACGTAAGTAAAGAACATGCAGTCGTGCGCGATCACTCCGGTTATGCATATTCCAGCGACGGTTAATGTATGGCAGAAAATATAGTAGAAATATTGCTTTTCGTCGACGAAATAGTATGCCGGACATACTAGGATTAACGGACGAGAGGTATTCAGGGGAAACAGGACGTCCAAGATGGGTGGCACGAGGGATGTTGTCACAAAACAAATGGTACTCGTATAAATTAATACTGCAACAAATATACAGATATTATATACACATATAAAACAAAACTTGATGATGAAACACATGGCGTATTACGAACTCTATAGTTTTTATTGTACAAATCAAGATAATTCTCTTACTTCCATATAGTAACGCGTATTGTCTGCCTTTTTCGGCGTACTGTCTCATAATGTCGTATTCTTCTTGGGTTTCAAGCATATTCCAGTCTAAGAATAAGTGATCTGTGAGATCCCTGATCTAGAAATGTTATCAATACTTATATAAATTGGATGTACGAAGTGTCCTGTGAAATTTGCGACTCTACAATACTATAGGCAGGCATAATCTTGTAAAGACAGCGAATGCCACTTGTGACATACATACTTTTTGACTGTTAAGTTGATATGTGAATATTTTCACCAAAATTATGATTGCCAGCATATGAGGAGGTAACGTTTCAAAGATACACTGTATGTTTTCGCATACGAAAAATTTTGCCACCTAAAAAAAATATAGTCGCGTTGTTTCGTTTGTGTGAAAGAGATAAACATTTTGAAAATGTAAAGTGACATAAATTTACACAGAAGTTTTTCCCTTTCTCGAATTTGTCACAATGGTTTGCCAACGAAGTCTTACCGCGTGAAATTAACAAAACACTTTTGTTTTTCGTGACAGTGAACATTACCTGCGCAACGATAAGAGTCGATTCCAGCAAGATAAAAGACACAAAGCAGAGCAATCTGTCTTTCTGTTTCTGATAAGGCCACTGACCGATCACCAACAAGTATCTCCTATTAATATCATAATAATAATTCCGATCAGGTTCCATGTTCTGAAAAACGGTTTTCCTACGCCACAACATTGTCGTCTAATTTCCCTTTGAAGTCTATGTCGCCGGAGAAAGTATCAATACGTTCAAATCAATACGTTCAAAGAATATGCTGTCTTTTGTATTTTTCCGAACGTACAGCTTTAGTAATTATAGATTGTCGTAATACGTGAGGGACACGAGTACTTATTACAACACGGATACGTGCATAAATAATAAATATACAAATAGGTACACGTTGGTTTGACAAACTAATCAAATGGTACGTACACGAGCTTATTCAGATACTTACTATTTATGATAAAGTGCATCTTATAATAAAAAATTGTCTGGAACAGTCTAACGACGATATTCTTCGTAATATCAAGCTATGCAGGTATATACTAGTGCTTGATTATGCGTTCTTAGTTGTGGTGACACGACATGCGCTACTTTTTCTATTTTCTTTTCTCGAAAATGTAATACCGATGCGCGCGTGTTGGGAAAATAGAAAAATGCGCGAAAGTAAAGGTGGGAAGAATAATAATTTAATTATTTAATTGTCATTGACACGCTAAAATGGAATTTACGTTTATCGCTAAATTTTTTTTTATCGCAAGTAGAAGTAACAGTAACCATGAAATATTTGTGATCTATTGTGAAATATTTCGTGGCTGTTTCACTAAATGCGTCGCCGTGTTCACCGGCTGGTGATCATGATTCGTTCACGGCACTCGTTGACGTCAGTACCGTGAAATATGACACCGAGGTTTGCACAATCTGAGTAAAAATAACAACGTGTATTACATCTCTTTTTTCACAATATCATGAAGCGCTAAGATGTGTGAATTATAGTTTTACGAAGAAAATACTTCTTCTTTACCGTGGTAAAACTTTGCAGCGAAAATATGTACATCTTGCCCGCACTTAGAGTACTGGCTCCGATACTCTTCCTCATCGCGATCACAAGCAGTCTTTGCGCTTTTGCGGGCATATTGTACCACGAGCCATGATATCTACAACATATAACCGCTGTGTGTACTTTTGATATAAAATTTACGATAAATAATTATGTTCTTCTAACGCTTTTTTCCAAAAAAAAAAAAAAAAAATCAATCAAATCATTGCAAATTTAATTATACTCTTACATCTTGTCGCAAGTTACGAGACTGTGATCTATCAATTTCTGTCCTAGAAAGCTGTACAAGAACAAATGGAACAACTGAGTGATAGTGAAGAGAATGTATCTCATCGCTTCCGCTAAATAATGTAATTGTACTGACGTCTTGGGTACAGAAAAACTCGCTTTTATCCATCACGTGGGTTTCTAAAGAAATCTTATATTTTTACGTTATTGTTTTTTGTTTGTAAATCAACTCACTTGTAGCAAAGTAAGACTCAAAGTGGACGTAATTATTATCATTTGTATAGCGAGCGATACTGAAAAAGTATTTTCGATAAGCTCCGCAAACCTGTGGCAATAGAACACGATGACGATTAATTAATGACGACGATGTTGCGTTCTCCCATAGACCGATCATGAGACCAGAACGTAACAGTTGCATCGGTTCATTCAAAATGTTTCTCAAATACTTTGTTATTTATTAAACAACAAAAACCGCAATTATTATTTAACAAAAAATCGCTATTATTTCCGCACCTAACATCATTTTGGATATATAAGAAAAAAATTGGTATTATGCAATATTTTTATATACTCACTGCAAAGCTTCTCGATGTATATGTACCGAAAGCGCAATATCTTTGCAGTACATGTCATCAAGCCGATCAAACAGATTTTCCTTCGTCTCAGTACGTTTGTACAGCATATGTTCAAATCTAAATCTGCAAATGTTCACGTATCGTGAACGATCTCAAAAAGAGATAAAAAAAAATTACTGCGATATTTGTTCCTCAGTACGCACAAATATCATACATGTAAGTATATAAAAAAGTATATAAATATATATGTATAAAACTATAAATATGTGCGGTCAGTTAAATAAATAATTTTAAATATTACCCAACTACGGCAAAAAGACCGCAGACGTGTTCGATGTAAGTGAAAAACATACAATCGTGCGCAATCAGTCCATTTATACATATCACGGCGACAACTAATATGTGACAAACAATATAGTAGAAATATTGCTGCTCGTCGATGAAATAATACACTGGACACGGTAGAATTAACGGACGGGAAGTATTTAGAGGAAACGCAACGTCCAAAATGGATGGCACGAAGGCGGTTAAGAGAAATAAAACGACAGTCATATAAATAATACCTGCAACATAGTAAAACATGACTCTAAGAGACATGTGCAACGTGTCTATGATTGCGCATCGAAATTTTATATTTTCTTTAGCGATCGTCTATAATTATTACTTGTCTCTCCGTTAATATTCGCAAAGCGTTACGTCGTAGATATTAAATGTTCGTAGCACGTGAGATATAAAAGTGATAATAAAAATGTACACGATTATCTTATTTTATTACTCACAGTGCGTTTATCGCTAACCGTTTTTTGTGAAGTGATTGCCTTACTTGAATTTCTTTACGTACGTACAACGCGTTTCAATCTCGCAATGTTTAAAGAAAAATCAAA
This sequence comes from Pseudomyrmex flavicornis, assembly GCA_014825475.1. Taxonomy (NCBI): domain Eukaryota; kingdom Metazoa; phylum Arthropoda; class Insecta; order Hymenoptera; family Formicidae; genus Pseudomyrmex; species Pseudomyrmex flavicornis. Next base: position 8,311 of record QVNW01001488.1, read on the forward strand.
GGAGAGGTGCTTACAAGTATATCGCACCGCATATTGTCTGCCTTTCTTCGTATACTGTTTCATAATCTCGTATTCTTCTTGAGACCCGAGCTTATCCCAGTCTAAGAATAAACGATCTATGAGATCTTTCATCTAGAAACGTCATTGATACATTTTTCGATATATTTATCGGACATGAATTTGCTGGTGATATGAACTATCGCGAATAAGAAGCTATTGTAATTCGCGCTGCTTTGAATTTAATTTGACCCGAGCTTAAAAAACAAAAAAAAAACTGCTAACGTCATATACTTAACGTACTTTCTGACTATTGAAGTGATATGTGAATATTTTCACTAGGTTTATCACTGCCACCATGTAAGGAGGAAACGCTTCGAATATACACTGCATGTTCTCGCACACAAAAAATGTGGCCATCTAAAAAAAAAATACAAACTATCTAGAGTAAACTAACAAATTTTGTTTGTCAACAAAGAACAAAAGCTATAACAAATTCTTAAAAAAAAAAAAAAAAAAACTTTCCAATCATATAACCTGCGGAACGATGACAGTGGACTCCAGTAGAACACAAAAAAGAAAGAAGAATAACTTTTCTTTCGGCTTCTGATAGGGCCACTGACCAATCAGAGACAAATATCTTCTATTGATGTCATAATCGTAATCCCTGTTAGAACTCACGATTTCTTTTTGCCGCGACATTGTCGTGTCTATTCTGTTTTTTTTTTTTCGGAGCCTTTTATCCTACGTCGGAGAAAGTAAATCAATACGTCAAATGAAAGCTCTCTCTTATCTTTTTTCTCCGTACAGCACAACGTAATCATACGGGCTATAGGCTGCAATATCACTTATTGTAACCTGTACTTATTATGTAGCGAATAACAAGTATAGGTTTCAATAAATATATCTCGTGTAGATACATATGCAACAAAGTACGCAATGTTTGACAAGCTAATTAAACGATAATTAGCTGAGCAGTCAGACGACGGTGATATCGATCCTCAGATATTTCCTTTGTAATAGCAACCTATAATGTTCGTTGGAATAGTGTTCGTTGAAAGAAGACTTGGAACATGTTTGTTTATTCAAGAAACTTTTGTCGTAACAACGCGTGCAACTCGAAAAAACATTGCTGGCCTCTTCCTCAGACTAATTGTTCCAAAAAAATAGAAGTCTTACCGAAAATTATACCGAAGTAACGTCGTGTAAAATAAATTATTAGACATAGATACTCACCGTGTGAAGATTGTGCCAATAAAACGGATGTTCCTTCTCTTGTGTGATACTACTATTTAACGAGCAAGCATCACTTTCATTTTTTTCTCTTGGAATATTGTTTTATTTGTTGGTGTGACACAAAAGAATTGAGCGAGGAAATAAATTTGTGCGAAACTTGATAGGATATATAGATGACATTTATTTAATTATTTACGCTACTGGATGTTGTTATATTCGTAATAGGTATCTATAATTATGTATCGATAATTATGCGTGAGGTCAGTCGCGCGAGTTTTACAAGTTGTTCGTGTGTGTGTGTGTGTGTGGTGTGGTGTGGTGTGGTGTGGTGTGGTGTGGTGTGTGTATGTGTGTGAAACAGTGTATTACAATGAGTATGCGTAATGTATGTAAATTAATTACACGGGAGGGAAGGGGGGCAAGAGAATGTGTGACGAGAAACAGGAGATGCTGCTTTCGAAAAAATGCAAGATGGGCTCGGCGAATTATCGACCACGCATCAATCAGCTATCTCGCTGGCGTTCCATATATTGTTTTTTTTTCCTCCGGCGATAAAACACCATTGGATAAAATTTTATGCGCGACTCGATTTACAAATAGAGCTACGTTTGTCTCTTCTTTACATGCCCTTTGATATCGATCTTTCTCGATCGCGAATACGTAAAACTAAATAAATGAGACTCGATCACTATCCTCGCATCTCACTCGCAATCTTCCTTTCACAAAATTTTTCTCGGCCTCCAAAGCCGTCCGAGAACTACCACACACGAGTCTCAATATCAAATTTGTTAATCGACATAACTCGTCACGTACTACTACTTTCGCTTAAATTAGTGAAAGGGTTGAACACGTATTATCTCTACGAAGACACTTTTTTTTTTACACTCGCGTGTTCACTCCTCCAGCCGAAATATATAAATTTTTATAAATCAAACGGACAAGAGTGCGCGGAGATAATGATCAAGTCCGAGAAAATACATACACTTAAGAGCTTAGCAATATACAAGGACGTATGTAACATAAGGCGCAATCCCATCGAGGAATTGCGATAATGAATTCGCACTGCTCGACGAATCAAAAGTACAAGTTGAACTCTTTTTAATATCGACTTGTTTTTCCGAGATCGAACAAACCCTCTGTTCGTAATTTTCCCTCAATTTCCATCAATACGCAAAATGAAGGTGCATATTCATTGTGTATTGGTCGTTTTCGTTTTACATTAACAATTACACAGTTTCACATTGAGAAAGTGATTCAGGAAGAGGATTCGAGAATTTAAAACTTTTATAATGAAATTATTATATCCTTGCTTGTGTGTGTGTGTGTGTGTATAACACACCGCGATTGATCGTTTTAGATTTATTCTGACAACATAACACAATTGCATCGAAACAGAAGGATATAACGATTTGTGTTGGATTTAAAAGGAAAAAACGTATCGTATAAAATCTGATGCTGATTTTTCATGTAACGACATACACGTTAGAAATCATCTACAAGTGTTTGTGCTCGATTCGTTTCTATGTCTATCAAAAGTTTTGTTTACAACGGCGATCCCAGAAATTATTTACGACCGGTTACAAAGCGTCGAAGCTATGTCACGACTGAGACGCGTCAAATCGTCCTATTATTATAATAATCTATGTATGCACCAGCATACATAGATTTTACAAGTGCACGAGATGCTGAATTATATAGTCGATACCTTATCGACTAATAAGATGTAAAATAATTATACTTAGCAAGTGCGTCGCATGTAATAAAAACATGTTTTACGGAATAACAACAATTGTTACACAAGAATTTTATATACTTGCATATTAATATTACATGCGAAGAAAAAAACGAAAACTATTTAAGTCATAAATACAAATAGATATATATGTATAGGCCGTTATTCACTATGTCGGATCTTGTACAAATAAAATTCTGTGGTCAATACATGACCGTTTTTTTGATGACAAAATTTAGTGCAGACATATTTGACAAATTCTTGACAGGCTTGGCTATCAGGGATATTTAAAATTGCCTTAAGTTCATCTCAGAGATGAATCGTCTCATTGGCAATACAAATTTATCTGAAGATAAACTTAAATATAGGATAGATCTTAAATATAAGAAAACTATGAGAATACCGGCCTTCTTTCGTAAAAAAGAAACATTGCTTACAAGAGACCCTTTGAAAAAAAATATATAACAACACAAGATAAAATACAAGAGAAAAGGAAATATATGTATAAACAAAAGAAATACTTATATTACTTTAGCCACAAGAGTGAAATACGTACTTTTAATATTGCATTTGTAAGTCCATATGATGAAGACCACTTTAATCCTATATTGTCCAAGTCACACACACTCACACACTCATACACACACATATAATATTGCAGTACGTTTGCAATTGTTGATCAGTTTTTACCTGGCACAATTTGTTGTATTTTATTGTTTACTACAAGATTAAACAGAAATTTTAATTTTCATCTAGTAAAATGTAAAACGCAAAATAATTTAAAAAAAAACTTAACAGAGATAAAAAAAATTTCAACATAAAACAACTCAGTTTTTATATCGCAAAATCAATTTGGACAATAGAAGATTAAGTTCTTTAAACTTGCGCGCTAGAGAGTGTACAATATAAAAAGATATATCACAATACGTTTCTTTTGTCATTTTTTTCAATTAACAATTAGAAAATAATCCAAAGAATTACGAATCAAGGAGCTTTTCTCATTCGAAAATCTTAAAATTTTTCTTCAGAGTCGAGAAATCGCGCATACCGCAAAGTGTGATTTTCAGTGTGTGTTAATAATGTTGAGAGTAAAATAAAAATATTCGCACATGAATAACTAAAATTACCTCAAAATATGTACACAACTTACAAAACTACAGGAACACTTGTCGCGTAAATGTTTCGAAAACAATTCACATAGATTTTTTTTTTTTTTTTTGGCTGTGTTGAAGGCCCCTTAAACGTCATCCGTGTATCTTTGTGACATAATATGTGAGACGTCATCGACCGCGATGGGCGCAATCACGAAAGTCCTAGCAGAATGCTTTGTAACCGGTTATAGATAAGAAGAGCGCCCCTTTTTGTGTTTTTTATTGTGCCGTAAAACTTACTCAAAAGTTTTGTGGCGGGATAAAAATCGCATACTTATTGTTGTATGGTAGAAATGAATTTGGTCCTCGATCGTGACAAAATATTAAAAAATCTTCCACATTTCGAACGAGACGCAACTTCCATCATCTTCGCGGTCGTAAACGTCTGGGCATTGATACCTTTACGCGTATCCTTATAAAACGTGTTCTATTTTTTTTTCCTTTTAAGATTAGTTAAATCTTTCTAATGGTCCAATGTCGCGTGCTATCGCCCCATTTTTGTATTCACGGTTCCACGATGACACCGACCTGGACCACATCGTGCGAACAATCTCCACCAATAATACCGATCCAATGTCGTTCAATTAATAAATCCTCTTCAAAAACCGGAAAGTTTGTGAAGAATTTCCGAATCAAAAGTTGCAAACTCGCAAGCCTGGAGCACGCGCGATTTTCTTCGTGACAGATCGCACACGTGCGACCATCACGTCGATTTGACAAAATCTGTGATTTCTAAATCAAATCGGTCGAGTCTCTGATGCTCGAAAACATGCTTGAGATGCCGCGGCGTGTGGAGATCGTCGCACGGAAACGGATGACGACTGCGAACGAGAATATCGTTTGAATACATGTTCAGCGAAATAATTCCGTGTGCGGGGGAGCTGCTTCTGGAAATGTACACTCTCCTTCTCTCACGAAAATTTTAGAAATCTAACGTACACGTTAATACACAGTATAACATTCATGTTCTCTAATTAAAATGCTTGGAACAATGTTCGCATTCGCAGCCTGAAATTGGACGTACAGTGAACAAACGAACAATAAATGCGAGTTTTTCTTTTTTTTTTTCACTATATAATTACTTTTTTTAATTACTTTTTTAAATTATAATTATCTTTGTATTCCTTTCTCCCCGTAGAATTTACTGTTTGATTGTTCTCCGGACACCACGAGGGTGTTCCCGCCATAGCAAGTGCTCAAATCGCTTCGTTACACCACGCGAATATTTAACGTTATTTACTCAAGAAGATAAAGTTTAAAGATTTTTTTTTTTGTTTTTTTGTTTTTTTCGAGTGAACAGAGCTTCGAGTAAATTGTGCTTTGCGTTCGTTGTTCGTTCACTCGCAATATACATCCATCTCAATGATAATAATTCTATCCACATATCTGATACTGTATGTACAATATCACTAAAGTGAAAACGTGAGTCGACGTGAGAGTCGCGCGAGATCGATGCTCTCTTTTTCTCTGTTTTTCCGTCTTCTTTCGATGGTTTGTTTTCTATGGTCGTTCTCCTGAGCACGTGGTGTTCTCACCGGTGTCGTGCGACAGAAAATGAGTGATTTTAATAGATGCATGTGGAAGGGAATCCTAATTTTTGCGTCCTTCCTAAAGGAGATCGATCTACGACATCGATTCAGCTCGGAAATAAGAGAAGAGAGGAAGATCTTATTTTTTGGAGAAGTGCAGCACAAATCGAAGAAGAAAGGAACAATTAGGAAGAATGTACGGTGAGGGAGAATGGATTTCCACAGCGAACGGCCCGGAAGAGTTTATCGGACTGAAGGAAGAAAGGAAATTGATGGTGTATCTTTTTTTTTTTTTTTTTTTTTTTTTTTTACTCGTGAAGAGTTATTGTATGAAATAATCGGGATGGTCTGAGTCCTTCTCAAACCTCTTCGCCTCCTCCTGCATGCTCTCCTTGATCTTCAAAATGGCCGCCGACTCGGTCTGATCCTGTGAATCAACCAACACCAGGCCGGTTACACGTAAACGATCAGGCAAGCCCATCAACCTTGCCCAAGTGCCGCGCAGCGTCTTTCACCAGCGAGATACTCGCGGGACTTTCGGTATGATCGCGTGTAATTAAAAATTTTGACACAACGAGACAAACACGGAGTCTAATAGAAGATTCCTGGATAAATGCAAATAATTTATCACATGTGTATATATGTATAATATATATATTATATATGTTTCTCTCTTATATAAAAAAATGTATAAGAGGCGACATACGTAATAATTTTAAATTTTGAAAAGAAAGAATATTATTTTGGGTCAATCTCTTACTTAGGTTTCCAAACATGTGATTGTTTTCCAATCTCTTATTAAACTTGAAAATAAAGAACAATGCCGTGAGAGTTGAACGTGAAAACAAACGAAACCGAGAAGTCCTGCGAAAAGAGAAATCCGTCTTCAATCACGTGCGAAAACGCTGGCCGGTGAATACGCGTTAAAAGCGCAGCGTGATGGCGGTGCGTCGTGTAGGGGGGCCGGGCTTGTGAAAACGAAAAAACTCCGTAGGACAGGACACTGGGAGGTGCCGGTCTCGTTGTCGAAGGTCGAAAGAAAATTAGGTATTATGGTATTTTGTTTTTTGTTCAGGGTGCTCTGACCCACAACACATGGACGTTACGTAAGATAGTGAAGCCCGTGTCGAGCCGAAAACAATATATAGCAACAATAATGATAATAATGATAACAACAACAATAATGTAACAATAATAATAACATAATGAAAAATTCGCTATCACTGCCTGCCGCCCACGCACGCACACCTCATCGGTTACAAACGACAGATCATAGTGAAAAAAGATACTTTAGAAGAGAAACTCGACGTGTCGTCCTTCACACACTTATGTTTTTTTTTCTTTCAGCGGGGAGGATACTTTCGCCGCCTCAGAATTTACTGTCTGTTCTTTATTTTTTTCTTTCTTTCCCCGAGTCTCGATATATCGCAATCCATCAATTCGCTTTTTGTGCTGCGACGTATCCATGTGCTACAGGTCAGTACAGGCTAGTACTATATACAGCTATCGTTTGTGTTCTCTAGTCACGCTTTCACCGTGTTTCTTGCTAATTAATCGTACAAATATTCAGACAAAGAAACGTATTCAACAAACAGTGCAACATTGATCAATGATAATGTGTTCCACAGCCGTACAGCGACAGTGGTGCAACAACGATTTTTGTCTTCTAGCGAAAAAGATCATTGTCTAAGGATCAGCAACAAAGTTATCGACACGATTTATAGAATTAGTGATTCACGTTAAAAAGTAAACACTGATTGTACGAATCGGTTTAATGAAACAAACAAAGCGATAAAGTGAAACACAAAGTGAGTGTGTATGTATATGTGTATGTTTTTGTTTGTGTGTTTGTGTGTGTGTGTGTGTGTGTGTGTGTGTATGATTAGCACAAGTGCAAATACACGGAGACAGATAGTTATATATAAATACGATAATAGCCAGCACCCCTCGGATTGAATCGTAAATAAAAAAGAAAAACGCAATAAATCTCAGTGTAACAGGATTACATTTATTGTCTCGATCTCCCCTGGCTTAGGCATATATTAATTATGCTATCATTCAGCGACAAGAGTTCGGCGGCTTACAACGAGGAATATATCAAAATAAATTGGCATTAAGGGTACGAAAGTAGACCACAAATCTCGAAAATTTTTGCAATAATAACTCGAGAACAATTACAACATGTTACGTCATAAAAAATGCTGATTCCATTGAAGAAACCAACTTATTAATACCGCAACGTAATACTTTTAACGCTAGTCGTAAAAAGGTTTCGTACCCTCAATGCGCCGCTTTATTGAGTTCTTTATTTTTTTTGTTTTTTTTTTTCGTTCTCGCATTAAAAGGAAAAAAATTCCAAGCGCGTGTACTTTCTTTTCTCCGTTTGACGTATGGGGCTTAACGGCAAGACGTGAACTCCGGGATATCGGCAAGCAGTGCGCCCTGCAAGGCTGTCCTGCAATATCTTTCTCTCGTCGACAGAATGGCTGAATTACACAAGTCAAAATCCACACCACACCAGCTCTATTTACAAGATAAATCCGCCATCTTATTCGACTGTTTGCCAAACGATTAACGCAACATAAATATGTATATTCACGATTGTTATTATTTCGCAACAATCTGACAAAATACTAAGAAGCAAAGACTTCTTCTGGTTTCTCAAAGCCATCAAATTAATGTTAATTAATCCACGATCCCAGACTGAAATAAAAGCATTAAGAACACTGAAGAATATTGAGCGAAGTAGTTTTCGGTAAAACAACGAGCTCTTTTACGAGATAATAATAAAAATTTGCAAGCGTCTTGCCGTTGATCCCAGAGCATGCACTTGCGCATACGCACATTCACTCCTTCTATTCATTCTCATTCTTTCTTTCCCTCTCTCTCATCATCCGCACTCTCTCCGTGTATTTTTACATAAAGTTCCATTAATTATGTCTCTCTCTCTCGACACTATAAGTTAATTGTAACATAACTTATAGCAGCACAGTATAGTCCGGTACTGACCTATAATTCAATGCGGACGGATGGATTCCGAAAATTTTCTTTTGCGCTTCTCACCTTCGTATTTTATCGTAATTAAAATCTCTTCTCCGTATTTTTTTATCTATATTCGCTGGTTTATAAGGTTCAGTACTCGCACATTTTACGTATCTATAGTCATACAAAAATATTACCGTTTTTTTGCACATATATATAGATATTTATATATATATAAAAATTCTCTTGTACACACATTTTCTCAGCTACTTCATTAAACTATTTGCAAACCTATTACGCTTCGCAGTATTATTACGCAATTGAATTTTGTTATAAATTACCGTTCGATGAAAAGAATTAGCTTTTATCGTTATATGTGTCTTAAGATTAGCTACACCAACATTTGGAGATAAAACTTATGACCGATTTAATTTTTACGTGGTTATTCGATATTGGTGTTCGACTCAAACATGTGTGTGCGATTAAAACACGATTAAAAACTAGCTTGTAAAAACGTCTTTTTATCTTACAGCAATAAAGTGACGATATTCCTTCCTATGACAGTAAAAATTGAGCAAATACGACAAACTTTACATATTTTACATGAGACAAAATAGTGAAACTAAGCACGATTAGGTCACGAAAAACGTTGACCGATTCTAAAAAGATTTTTCTCCTGCAAGAGATCATCAGATTTAAATAGGAACGATTTTAATCGACGTAAAAGCGATTAGAACATCACGAAGCGACTTCTGTTCGGTTAACCATCCCATAAATTTAAACTACAACCGATGCTTGCTACAGGATGCTTGCTTAACCTTGGAAAAATTATTTTCTCCGTAATTGTGTTCGATCGTTAGATAGTTCCGTTAATTAAATTTTTTTTTTTTTAATTAAATTAGACCACATAATTATATATACATATTTGCTCATTGTATGTGTGTGTATTTTAGTTCCTGTCTCCTTCCTTTCTCTTCTCCTTTCACTCTCTCTCTCTCTCTCTCTCAATGAAATGAATTAAAAGTCGCTCAAGGCTTTTAAATATCTGAAAAATCTGAGAAAACAAAAAGAAGAATAATAAATACTCTGAAATACAAGATCCGAAGACTTTAACAATGCGTGTAAACTTCTTATAAAATACATTTTTTGTGTTTTGTGTTTTATATGTTTGTATTAAGTTCTGTGAGCAAACATGTCATTTCGTAAATCTCGCGAATAAAACATACATATATAATATTAATAATTGCAAAACGCAAAAAGATAAAGCTTCTTCTGTGGAATTAAATCGAAACTTGTCAAAGCTATTCCATTACAAAATCGTGTAATTCATAAATATGTAAAACTATAAACCACTATAAACCACTATTTTCTAGTATACTTCTTCAGAACGACAAATGACGAAGTTAAAACTTGTAGTACTGTCTCTCTTTCAAGGCAAATGGTTACTTTAAGCAAGTAAGAGGCAGTTCAAACCAGAATAGTCCAATGTTTCACTTCTGAATTATTCTGACCTTATTTATTAGAATTTATCTCATCGCTAACTATGTAATGCAATGAAGAAACAAATCAACGGATATAAGTCGGCAGTACGTTAAAAAACTGACATAAGGTAAAAAAAAAAAAAACAAAACAAGAACGTAAAACTCTATTAGTAGTTACAAGACAGTAATCACAGTAGTCAGTTACACATACGTGTAGGCGTAATGTCATGTGTGATGTGTTCATTAATATATGTTTGTGTTGTATATAATATGTGTGTATATAATATGTGTGTATATAATATGTGTGTATATAATATGTGTGTATGTGTGTATAAACTCTTGTGTGTACCAATCCTTTCGTAATTTTGTTCAGGCACCTTTTCTTATCAATCTAAAACTGACAAATAAATATAAATATTAAAAAATAATCTGATAAATCTTAAGTAGACATAACCTATTTTTTGTAGTAAATTCTAGATAGTTATAAAAAAAAAATTATGAGAGAGAGCGAGAATATAAATATATATATATATGTATATATATGTTTAGTCTTGCAACCCTCTGAGTATTGAGAGAAAGCATATATGTACTATATTCTTACGCGACGTGGCATATGTGTACAAATAATAGTTGCTCAAATATCTGCGCCATTGTAAATAGTAGCAGGTCATTAAATGAGCGCTTAAACGTTATAATTCTAATAAGAGTAATCGATAAAGAGTAATCGATAAAACGGTTGCACGTTACGTTGCGTCTGACACGAGTATCTTTTTCTTTTTTTTTTCTCTTACTTGTGCTAACAGCTAGCTTGAACCATTGACGAAACTACATGTGCCGGACTACAACAAAACTAGCCAGAACGCACCATGGAACACGTGAATACGCAGCGAGTCCGCGTACGATGTTTTTCCGCACTATGTGTATATAACCGGCACACCAACGTGTAGAGTCTACGGCATCTACGAACTCGGGGCTGGCTCCAAGGCGACTTGACTTTTTAAAAAAACTGTCGAGAATACAGAGAAGGTGCACGTACGTAATTACTACTCATTCTTTTCGGCTCGTAAGGAACATCCGCGATATCATCACTTCCGGATTATGATGAATCTTCACGAATTTTGCAGGATAAAAGTGAAGATTAGTAAAAAAATTTATATAGAGATTTCTATTAGATATAATATATGTAGCAATAGAGACTTGACAAAATCATACATATCTATAAACTCGTACAAAGTTTTTGATAATATTTTTAAAGATGTAAAGAGAATACACTAGAAAATAATTCGCATATCAAAAACATTGTGTACGAATAAATATATAAAAGTATATTTTTATGATATTAATCTCTATAGAATGTATAAGTAGTAGGAAAATCATATATAGCTTATTGTCAATGTTTCGTTATCGTGCAAATTGATAAAGTTCCAACAGAATCGGAAGCGAAAGCATCGTGTCAGTTCCTTTTTTTATATCCTACTAATAATCTTATACAACATATAAGATTAGCATGTAAGATCACTTACGCGATTCAATCAAAGGTTCAATTACTTTGTCGCACGAAAGTAATTTGGTACTTTTTATCTCATAAAGCATGCAGAAACAAACTTTCTCTTGACGAGAGAGAAAGAGAGACGTAAATTTATATCTCATATACAGCAGTATCTTCTGTACTAAATAAACATAAGTGACAAAACACATTATAATATTATAATACTAATATGTAATTCAATTAAATACAATATATTTCTGTCTGCTTTATAACTGCTTCGTTAGACAAACTGTTAGTGCGATAGTAGTTAGACGCAATTTCACAGCGAATACAGTTATGACAATATTAGATGCGACCATGTGTGACGATGATTAAATTTACCAAAATACCATGTAACACGTGATTAAACAAAACACCTTTCGAGAAATTTATAAGGACAAATGATACTCTGTAAGAAAGCATTAACAAGCCTGTTGGAGCGCGCAAGACTAAGAATAAATCCCTTAAACGTGACTCTGTGAACCCATTATTTTATATAGCAAAATACGTGAATATTCGCCGTATACTGATAGAAGCGCTTGTGGCTGTTAATTGAGATGATAATTAGAAGGGTAGTAAGTTATAAAGTGGATCCGTATGCCATGAGGCACGAAAAAGAACAATAAATATAAAAAGGAATAATAGTTTTAAGATAAATCAAGAAATTCGAATTGATAGAAAATCGATAAACGAAACAAGAGATTCATCGAACAAATATGTTGACATACAAATCCACAACAACACGTCGAGTAATCAATTGAGGAAAAAATCGTTAAGTGCGGGGTGCATACTTACATTCTCTCCAGGAGCTCCGAATCCACCAAGATTATAATCACCCATTCCACTGCCGCTATCTTCCCGTGGTGTTCCAGGGCCGCCATTTGCCGGGCTGTTTTTCATTCCGTCAAGACCGTCACCGTTTAGAACCGGACCCATTGTATTAGGACCCATAGGACCCATTGGACCGCCTTCTGGTCCGCCGCTCATTGGAAAATCCTGAAATGTATTGTAAATAGGCGATATCGCACATGGATTTTCTGATATCGCGCTTTGCATAAAATAGTTAGAACATTCAAATTATAGTTTTTATCTAACTTTTCTCTATTTCATGTACCACATTTAATTAATTACTTACACCTGGCATGTTTCCTCCAGGTACAGGCTTCATCATGGTATACATGTTTTCTCCTCCGCTGTTGCTGCTATCTTGTGGACTAGGCATAATAGGTGTGCCAGGTCCTGGTGGACCTGTTGATCCGGGTGGTCCTCCGTAATTACCCGGCGACGAGGACGAATAGTTCATAGGCTATATATCATTAAACATTATTTTTTAAACTTATACATTTAAAATAAAAGTAAATGTCATCAAGTAACGTAAAGTGTGTTTATCAATACCGTAGATGTGTTTGGTTGCCATTGTTGTCTGCCACCAGGAGCTGCCATACTCATTGGTGGCATTCCAGGCCCTCCTGGTCCACCTGGGCCTAAAGTACTGTTGGGCGGTGGACCTCTCATACCTGGACCATAACTTCCAGGACCCATCGGACCCATGCCTGGACCTCGTGGAGGATTCATTCTCGGATTCATCGGATTCATGCCCGGTGGACCTAAGATAGGAGATTGAATTCAATATATTTGATTGTATACAAAGAACTGTTAACTTTTGTTCTAGCTTCATGTTAATGCTAATTGCTAATTACGATCTTGTGAACTAAACATTGATTAAATCGTGAACTTGTAGGTGCTACGATGTAATAAAGTAATAACTTGCGTGTAAGAGTGTACTCTATTGTGTGCAATATGACATTAAATGTAGACTCAAAGCGCCGAAATTGAGAGTCAAAGCTTTGGCAAAGTCGAGCTCAAGATAAAGCTAGTGGATGACATGTCTGGAGCAACTGTCACCACACAAATTAACACAGTGAGAAGCTCATGCTGAAGACAGAAACAACATTGCACACAGTACGATATTAAATATTACATATTTTATTATTTAGATCACTTTAAAAAATGAAAAAGCACACAATTCTTTTATTGACTGTTTACGTTAAATGTTTGTGAGTTATTTCATACATATAGATATGTATATAAAGTTATTTCTCTCTATATTGTAACAACCAGTATGTATAAGTTACAGATGCAGATTATAGTGATATGATGAATGTTATTCCATAGAAAGAAACATATATGCAATGATATTAATGAAAATTTATTCTAAAGATAAAATTGTTAAACGTATGATCAGCCTATCATTTCCATCAGCATGATTATCAATGTGCAAAAATTTTCCTTTGATATTAGATGCTTCTATGTGGTATCAATTTAAAACTAAAATATAACCAGACTCCTATATTAAAACTTCACTCTAATATAACACTTTACACATTGGAGTTCTTCTTTAAATCACAGAACAATAATATCACAGTATTGTTTATATTGTGCGCACAAATTCTTTGCACACAAATCACATAGAAATGTCTCATTTGTGTTATATTTAATTAATATATACAATTGCGATTGTCATGCTGGATGCTAGTTCGAATGAGCAAATCATTTTGCAAAAGAAAAACAAAGCTGGTGCAATTACATTTATATGAAAATGGAAATTAAAAAAAAAACTCATTAGCCATAAAAAGGCAAGGAGGAGAAAAACTGAAAGTTAGTTTTGACTAAATTATGTGTGAAATTTGGTTGCTGGGTTGCTTCCTACCTTGCCACCCTACAAATTCTCCAGCTTCGCCTGAGGAACACAAGAGCACACATTAGTATGGCAGGTAGGTAAGGTCGGGTGATACAATCTAGTTATTTTGCAGTGGTATAGCTATAGAATTATTCTATTCCAAATGTCTATGATCTATAAAACGTTTTTGGATATTATAGAAACATTTTTTATTTTGAATCTCTCTTTTAAAAGCTACATAGTAAATCACATCGCGTTTATGTGTGTGTTAATTAAGTGATGTAACTATATCGACCTAAATCATTTACTTGCTATATAAATTTATAATATCTTAAGAGAATAATGTAATATTGCATATTAAATTGTATTTTTTTAAAGTAAAAAATCTCTGCGAGAGATTTCAGACATTTTCTAAAAAAAACATCGCACGCATCATACGTAACACGACAGCATGTTTGAATTGATTGAGAAAAATACAAAAAAAAACTTATGTGTAAAAGCGTGTATATATATCAAAATAAAACATTGGTAAGAAGAACCATTGAAATACATATTTACATACTAATTACACAAAACTGAATATCTAGCAGTAACAACAATCGAACGCAAACTACACCACTGCTTATAACTAGATAATTCAAAAACCAATCCACTCCACATCACAGCAATCCAATCCAATTTGAAATATTATTCGTTTATTTGTTTATTGCTGTGTGGTTTTTGGTACGCATGCGTCTATGCCATTCTCCTCTCGCAATTCTTGTCAATGCCAGAAAAAAGTAATGTAATACCGGCATATAAATGATCTCTTACCTTGCCTAGTAGGATCCATGCTATTTGGCATCATCGGTTGTCCTGGTGGCTGGAAAAAAAGAATACAAACATATTATAGCAATGATATCTATTCATTTTATGTGTATAAGAATTAAAATAAAATATTATGTAATGTATATGTATATGGCTGTTATACTTATTAGATAATTATCATATTTTTTATACAAATAATTAATAAGAAAAAATCAATATGATGTTTACCCCATTGAAATCATTTCCCATTTGTGGCATACGTACTCCGGGTCGTGGTCCTGCTGGATATCTGGGACCCATGAACTGTAATAAAAAACGGATTCTCATAATTTCGACAGTACATCGTACGTTTATTTGTAATTTGAATTGAGTATTCATATAGAAGTCATAAGTAACTATACACAAAGTTGACTAGATATAGTATAAATACCAGGCAGCCACAATAAGCAATCTGTGAGATGATAGGCCATAAAATATGCATTTCAGTTCATCGCAGCACATTAGTTGGTTATATTATTACACATGTCTTTAAGCACTTTTTGGCAAACTATGTGTATACGTGTGTATATATGTGTATGTTGATTATAAATTGTTTATCATACACCATAAATATAATTCCACACTATATGATGTAATTGTTTCCAATATAATTTTTTTTTGTAACATATTAAAAGTCACAGCGATTATATGTAATGTGATCGAGTTTTTATAATACCATGATATGGTGCGATGACACAGCGGAACAAGTGATTCTTCATGAGTGAGAGTGTATGTGTTGAATGAGGCTTACCTGAGTGGACATCATCTGCGAGTGTGGGGGCGGGGGTGGCTGGGGGTGCTGGGGAGATGGCTGTGATGAGGGGTGTGTGGGCGGAGATGGTCGCATTGTCGAGTTGTTCTGCAACAAGCAACGCAAACGACAGACATGTAGCAACACTGCGATCCAGGCAACAGCTAGACTAGAAGGCTCTTTGGGGATGATTGTGTTAATAACTATGGTCGATCTCTCAGCATCTCTTAAGAGATATACGCGAAAAAGTTGTAATTAGGAAAACCGATCAAACAACGTTTCAACGTTTCTTTTTCTGCACATCTTTTCGTAATTACAACTTATATATATATGTGAAATCGCTTCTAAACACTAAACTGTGAAAAACGAGACATACAAGAATACGAGAGAAATATACAGCATTATAGAACATAAAACAACTTCGTTCAAAGAGATGTGTCCTAAGCATTACAGGACATTTATGTCAAAGAGATACAAAGAAAGACTCTCTGTATTGTTTATATACTGTAATATTTTATTTTTGTGTAATCTAGTAGGGAACGGCTACTTTGACAAGCAACAGAGATGCATAAGTTTTTTCTTCCTCGTTTTTTCTTTTCTTTTCCTTTTCCACACATATGTCTTATATATAATTTTTATCTCATATAGTTTTAATTCATTTGATTTTCGTACAATATACTATAGATAAAGTCGCAACACAAATACTCCATTAATATCTCTAAATGATGTCAAATATATACTTTGCTAACGAGCAAAAGAATATACACTAAAATATTAATTACTTCAGTTTACAAAGAGTGAAAGGTTTTTTTCTGTTCTATTTATAGAGGTTTACAAATGTTATATAAATTATGAAATTACATACATAATTACGATTATTATTATAGCTACAACTGTGTTTTTCTATAACATCTTTCTTTTTAATTATTGTAAAATTCATTCTTTTCAAAAATGTTTTATAATAATTAAATTTCTGAGTATAGTGTGAGGATATCGTGGACCACACTATATATAATAGAAACTAGACTACATTCTCTAAGCAGGCTTCCATATTAGTTGTTTCATACATTCTAGAGTATAGCTTTACTGGTTATGTAATCCAGTAATTGTCAAAAACTGTATTTTGCATCTATACATATATATACTATGTGTTTATATCTGTGCATATTCTTACATGTAAGTGTTACATGACCAGCATAAAGCAATACTCGTAATATGCTTGATATGCTGTATCACAGTATTGTGCTACAAATGTAGTCTAAGATCTATATAATCCTGTTCTTTATAGAATTTCTATATTTGGTTTATGCGCCAAGGAGATGAAACAGTGAAAATGGTACAAGAACGCACATATAAGTATTATAGATAGAGAGCAGAGAGAAAGTAAGTACATATATACAGTATAGACAAGCATGACATAAGAACGTTTTTTTTGTTTTTTGGAATGTACACTTGTTTCAAAACGAGATGATCATGACTACAGAGCTGGTTGTGTGTACATTTAGTATAAATATACATATAAAAATGCCAAGTTAAGATGTAATTATGCATTATGTAAACAATGTGTGTATGACTGAAATAGAATAATAAATTATTTTCTGGAGAAAAAATATATAAGTCAGTTGTGCTTTTGGTCTACATATAAATCTGTTACAAATATTAAAAGTGGCAATTGCATTTCTAAGTAATTTTTAAATAAAATGTAAATATATATATTCTGTATTTAATAGCTACTTTCTGTGTTTCTTCTCTCTTTATATATACATACATACAAACCCACACACACATATATATAATGTATATATGTATATATACATTACTTTCCTAAATTTGATTATAATCTTTATTTTAAGTTAATATGCTTTTAAGTTAATATGCTTTTTGAACCAAGTGTAAATTTTAAACAAGGGCATATATGCGTAACAATAACAAATACAGGACTATGTATATATATATGTGTATGTATGTATGTATGTATGTGTATATATATCAGAGATTAATATAATTCTACTTCATAATTTTTTTATTTTAACTTTTTTTATTTTAACTTTTTTTATAAAAGAATTACTATTCTTTTTTCTCACTTAAAGTTTTTTATAAAAACATCTAAGGAAAGATTCAACAAAATAATAAAGATTCATAAAATTACAATGTGTGAATCTTTCAGTACATAAAAAGCCAGAATATCGCAAAACTTTTAATATACATATTTTAAATATGACAAATAATTTGAAGTAAATAACTGTCATCTATCTTTTTTTTATATTGTAAATATAGATCGTAGAAAACAAGTGATATTAAAACAGAATAAGATGATATAAAATAAGTAAAAACACTTACCGGGAAGAAAGCAGGAGGCATAGGACCGCCAGGCATCCCATCATTTGGCGGCATTTGACCAATTGGAGACGGAGCTGGTCCAGCATTCTGCAAACAGTTCATAATGTCTAGTCTCGATGTGCTTTTTTTTTTGTTTTTGGAAAAAATATGAAGCGTAAAAGATGCATTTTATGTCTGAAAAAAAATAATTTCTGAAAAAAAATTTTGCCACATTATGCCAAAGATGCATTTTCTTTCTGAAAAAAATAATTTCTGAAAAAAATAATTTCTGAAAAAAATAATTTCTGAAAAAAAAATTTTGCCAATTTAAAACTTTTAAATTATAAGCAAATAACGACAAATAAAACGACTCTGTACATAATCTAACTTAATCTAAACTATAGCTTCAAATTTATTAGTTTGCACATTTGCAATTTGTACAAGTCTTATTTAAATTCTTGGTTTAATAATTTTTTATGTGGAAAAAAAATGTATATGATATCATAACATACTGCAATAATTAATGCTAAATAATTAAATGTTAATAGTTTAATTATTTAACATTGCTTGGAAAAGGTTCGTTATATATGCTTAATAAACAATGACCGGGTTAAACAAAACGCAACCATTGTGCAGAGTTTAATAGATAATTTTCTTCTGAACACTATTAAAACGCTTTTTTCTCTTAAGCAGAAATTTTTAAGAGTTAAAAAACATCACAACTCTTTTACAACGGTTGCGTCCTGCTGGTCACTGGCAAAACCTTTTCAACTTACATGTGCAATTCCGTTGACATTGTAAGCACTGTTTACAAATCCCTGTCGACAGAACACACATTACATATAAAACGTCAATGCACACACAAATATGTCACAAAATATGTGTTTGTGACATATTTGTGTGTTATGTATAAATAATAAACTTTAAATACCTATTTTGTTTCTTTTCTACTTTTGACACTTACATAATCATGAAACGCTTTGGCCTCACTGCTATGTTCGCAACTATCTCTTCTTTCAGGTGCTGCACAATATAAATCCCAAAAGACACTAGAAAAATTTTACAAACATTGTGTTTACATCACAAGACATTCTTCCAACATACAAAACTCTTAAGAAATAGCAATGGTATATTTACCACCACCAAGAATGCAAAAATCCAGGAGGCTCTCCAAGTGTGATGTTCTTTTCCCATCGAATCTATAAAATATAGCACAGCAAAAGAAAATATATTATTTCGAAAGAGGAAACAACAATATAAAAAATATAAAGACAAAGATGGTGAATTAAAAATTACCTCCGAGAGGAATGTTTGTGCAGCCTTCTGAGCACCCACATGTAGTAAATATTCGTACACATACAATGCCAATCTGTAAAGATTACACAATATCATATGTCATATATACATATATATATATATAAACATGTTAAACGCAGAAAAACCATGTGTCAACTACATACTGTACAACTTTAAAACGACAAAGAATTCACATACAAAATGGCGAGTTATGCAAATTAGAGGGTACTCTTCGATTTTTTTTTCCTATTTTTCCGTTGTTTTAGAAAGTCCGTACTTAACTCTATAAAATCGTTCTTTCTCTCTGTCTGTCTTTCTCTCTCTCGTCGACACACACAATCGCATTTCCTTACGAGACCATCGGTTAAACGCTGACTTTCCCCACGTAGGCAGTAATGCGCGGTAAAATGCATCTAGCAAAATGCATCGCAGGCCACGGAGAGACCGGCTTCGCGCGAACGATAGAAACATGGCGCGGAATTACGTCGATTCGCGAATCGGAGCGCGTACTACTACTACTGCTGTTGTTGTTGCTGCTGCTGCTGCTGCTGCTGCTGCTGCTGCTGCTACTGCTACAACTACTACTAGTACTCTGCACGATGACTGACAGCGGATCAATCGTCTCTTACGAGAAAGCGGGTTACCCGTCGCGAATCTCGGCTCCAGCCATTTCTTAATCGGTCGATTTCATTTCCATTGCAATTTTCCAGAAGTTCTAAAATTCCCTTTCCGTCCGCATTCTACATGCATATCTTCTTTCTTGCGATAAATTTTTATGCAATTTACATTCCAACTAGAAAAATAACATTGCCATGAACATACGGAAAATTTTGTCAGTTCAGAAACAAACTAGTAAAAATTGTGTTTTGTCTTGGATTAATTTTTCCTCTATAAGTTTATTTTATATTCTGACATGATGAATTAAAATACCAAGTTGAATTGTGTGTTAGAACGTTAAACAAAGGTTTGATTTTTTGAGAAAAGAAAACAAAAACAGGTGCAGCTGCTACATAAATATGTAATATACTGTGTCATACTAAATAAACAACGGACCGATAACAACTCAATCAATTAATTTTCGGGCTAAGTAATTATAATCTATCCTTCCAAGTATAATTCGACTTTCAACTATCTCAACACCGCCTGTGCATTTCGAATGCGCACTTGCGCGCAGCTCGTTTCGCGCCATACGACCTGTGCGTGTCGATCGAGAATCGAGATTCGAAACTACAAAATCTTCGATTCGCTCCCTCGACAATGTTATCCCGATTTTGCTAAAATGTTACGAATCTGTCAAGTTTTTTACTACGGTGTCAAATGTTTTCTGTTTCGCGGATCGAGTCCCGAGGAAAAAAAGTAGATGAAATGTAAACGAAGTCGTAATAATCGAAGAAATCAGACAGAGAAAGAGTAAGACGAACAAACAAATCGGCAGCTCATCGGTAAACTGGATTCAACCCGACGAACCGGGTTCTCGAGTCGCGATGTACGAGCGTTACACGTTCCGAGCAAAAGAACCGGCAGCAGTAACACAAGAGGGAGGAAGAGAAAGGGGGAAACAGACCTGAGCGCGGATGGAACGAGGGGGACCAGGAGACACGGGAGGGGGAGTCAGGAGGATGCTCGGAAAAATGGAGTTACCGAGCGATCAATGGCTGGTAGAATTTTCATGACCCGCAAAACGCTGATTTCTTTCTTTTTTTTTTTTTCACCGCACATATACATACTTTTCTCTCGCTTGAGAGTCCGAGGGCACTGTCGAACTTTTTCCTTTCGCATACATGGTCGCCGTGGTGGCCGGTCGATCCTTGAAGCGTAAACACACAAGTGCGCTATCCGCCGTTGCTCCGTTCTTAGACGGAAGCCACGCGAATAAAAAAAAAACAAAACTAATAAAAAAAAAAAGAAAAAAATAACAGATCTACGTTGTATATACGCGGTTGTCGTGTTAAAAAATCAACAGTTTGTACGTGTGTCTCTCGCTCTTTGGTGCCGAGAGCAACGGCAGAACGACGACGTTTCAATGTGTCGACCGATGTGACGTCCAATTTGTGTCAAACAAACCGCGTATGTACACGACAACCGAGAAAGGTGTAACGCACCACGATCGCACCACGCCGCGAGAAGTCCGAGAGAGGTGAAGTTCTCTTGTCCTTTTCCTACGTCACTCCCGTCTCACTCGCACTCACTAGCTCGTCGCGTACACAGGACAAGATGAAGGTCTTCTCCGCGTCCCGTCCCGCTTTCGTCGCGCCGCGCCGCGTACGTCACGAGAACACGTCGCGCGTCACAGCGAGATACTTGCTGCTGCCCCGACACGCTCAAGCGATACGATAACAACGCATCACGACGTCGTCGTCGTACGTTCAGGTGCGTCGCTGAAAGCGCCTCGTCGCCAGCACTGCTGCTGCTACTGTCGTCGTCGTCATTGGTTCAAATGCCGACGTCTTCATCATGTTCATCAACCGCACTTCTTTCTTTAAGCGACTTGTTTCTTTTTTTACAATATCACGTCTTTCCTGTCGTCTTCATTCGATCACAAACACTAGCTAGACGCACCAATGACACCGTTATCGTCGACCTCTCACTTCACTTCTTCGCATCGCTCCACAACTTCGCTCGGCCGTTCTTGGCCGCTCTCATCGCGCCTCTCCTCGTCCCGTCTCGCCTTGCCTCGCCTCACCGACACGTATCGCGCGCCGAGAGATCGTATCAAAAAAAGATCGGACCACGAACCCTGATGTTCTGGTCGTCGTCGTCGTCGTCGTCGTCGTCGTTTTCTTCGTTGTTGTTGTTGTTGTTGGTAGTAGTGATGCCGCCGCCGCCGCCGCCGGATGCGGCTTTCGTCCACGACGGATCTCACTTTGTCGCGACCCGCAAGCGTCTCGTTACACGGGAATGGTGTATCACTGTGGCAGCCGCACACTTCACATAACACATACGTGACCAGCGCGCGCATACATACGCACACATACGCGTGATCGCACACGCATACACCCGGCACAGTGGAGATAGAACGGGAGAGGCGCGCACGACGAGAGAGGAAAGACGGGAACGAACTGAACTTACTGTCGCGTAAACACGAGAAACTTCGGAAGTGCGACTCGTACAATTCCAATTCGCACGCGCTGCACCACTACATGCGGATGATCAGTCGTGGTAGGATACGCGCCCCCGTCCCACTTTAATCGTCATCATTATGCTCTGTCTCACGCGCTCCTTTCTCTTTGCTCTCTTCGCTTGCTCGAGTCCTCGCTGCACCGATGCGCCATCTTCGTCACTCGCGTTTACATCAGCGATGCGCGCGCATCGCCGCTTTTGTGTCAGGTCCGTACGTTGGGACTGTAAAGGAAAAGCGCCCCCCGCCTTTCTTCAAAAACGATAGTTTATTTTGTACACAGGTAAATCGATACGCATGTTAGGTAGTAAAAAATGTTGTTTTTGAAACAACGAACAATTAATTCATAACATTCACAAATATCCTTTATGCCTTATGTACTTAGTAACATATAATTGTGTGTTGTAAAGAGAAATATGTGTAACGAAATTATAAAAATCATTGCGGAAGTCTCTTGCCAAAGGAGAGAGGTTAAGGTGTTTTTTTTTTAATTTTATAGAGAAGTAAATTGAGTCTTTTATATGCACGAGATGCAAATTAAGCATCTCAGATGACTTATCGAATTGAATTCCACTTGAATTACTTGTATATACTAATTTAAATTTTGTTTTTTTTTTAGAATTTTGATAAAAAAGCTTGCCCGAATGACGAGTAAATCCTTGAAACAGTGCAATAACTTGAGTGAAAGAAGCTCGCTTTAATTTTCGCTTATATTTTCAATTTTATTTTGTGAAAGTTACGTATAAGACCACTTCTCTCATAACATCTAGAACCTGTCTAGACATGTTTCCTTCTAAAAAGAACAAATCTCTTTTCAAAAGAAGAATAGCATTCCGAAGAAAGTTGGCTGAACGTTCTCTTTACCTGAAATCAGCTTTCATGAAATCAGCTTGCGTGTACGTGTATGTATGACAAGAACTATATATGTGTTAAATTGTTTTTCTCAAACAGTTGTAAACAAATCGACAATATACAATAGTATCTTTTATATTTCCAGTATGTTTTTTTCATGCAACAGAAGGATTGCAACATATTTGTTTTCTGCCGGCCTTGACTTGTAAATTTTTCAGGCGTGCATTAGCAGCAGCAGTGTTGTAAGAAGGATGCAGAGCGCGGCGCAAGCGATGCCGAGCTGCTATACGCTGCCGAGCACGATGAAGTGCGCATTTTTTGCGCGGCAGGACATTCCGCGGAAAAAAATGTTGCCCGTCGTCGAGAGACGACCGCGCTTGCATCACGGCGAGGTGGGTGCATATCATGCGAAATCGCGCGGTTAAAAAAACACGCCGATATTGGGATAGGTCGATACTTCAAATTGTAATAAAGGCGCAGGCGTAAAACAAGCGAGAAACTACACGCATACACGTCGCCGGCACATTGCCGGATAAAGGACGAAGCTGTCCCAAAAAAGGACCCCGGGAGGGGACGGAGGAGACAAGGGGGAAAACATTTACGCCCGCACTCGGCACAGCACTGGAGCAACCGCGCGTCCGATTGGACAGCGACCGGTGCACACACGGAGTTATAATATATACACGATGTGCGCACACTATGTTAAGTACTATCGGCGTGCGTACAGTCGGCCAACGTCGACAGCTACACGAGGAAGGCGGGGGAGGAGGTTAGATTGCCGTGGTTGCGGGGGTGTCGGGGAGAGAGACGTTGAAGAGCGGGGCCCGATTGTGCCCGAGCGCTGGCGAATACGTCCGATGCGAAATAGTCGACAATTGACGCCGATAGAGTTTGGCGAGGGGGTAGCGGCGAGCGAGGAGGAGGTAACGCTGTTCTCTCGGGTGAACCGCTTCCCCTTTTTCAATTTTATCATGCAATCGACGCGGACATATGTACATATTGGAACGGCGTCGTCGTCGCTTCGACGTTTCGCTTTGCGAAATTAGACAAAACGTTCATGTCATTTCTTCGCTCCTCCTTCGTCGAGTTTCATCAAAGAAGTCATCGGAGAACACATGCGGCCACCATTAATCCTTAGCCGAAAATGCATCGAGACTCGTAGCACACACTCGCGTTCAGAAATGTACATATATGGCGCGCAGAATTATACTGCAAAAATGCTGCGTATTTTCTTCTCTCTTATTTCTATACTCTAGAAGATATTCTAAAAGACGCTTCTTGTTATTGTCGCATTTTCGGTTTTTACTTGAGACTATTGTAAATTTCTTATCTGTTTAGTTCCTATGGACGGGCCAGGTACAGTCACGTGGGAGGAATTCCTCGAAAATGCACAACAATTTCTTGTTGTTTCAGACAAGATATCCGATGGATGGAAATTCCATGGGAACAAGGTACATCCTGTGTTACATCGTAATGTACCTACTATGTGTGAAATCTTTTACTTTGCACGCGAGTCTTTGTATACACGCAACGTGTACATAAGTAAAAATAAGTAAATTGCGTGCGCATCCTACGAACTGTTAATTATGGCATTCGTAATTACACGGTTCGTTCATTGTTAAATATACATGTAATATACATCTTACATATACATGTAATATTTAATGATATTTACATACCACACATGTATGTGCACACACTAAGATTACTCACGCGCATCATAGAAATGAAACTTGGATATCAATAACATTCAAGAAACAAGTGTATTGCTACCTGTTCGCAAACAAAATGTAAATAATATTCTTACAATACCGATTATACATAATAATACATGTTTAGGATATTCCTGGACAAGCGTATCTAGTTAGAAAAGCGAAGTGCTTTATACCGTGCGATACCGCGTATTCCGCAGCGAGAAACGACGAATCGACCGGCTCCGACAACGACACCGAGGAATTTTACGTGAAATTTCGGAACGATCCACACGAGGCTCCTTCTACCGACGAAACGCCTCTTATCACCGAGCATCACATTTTGTGGTCCATGAGTTACGGCGTTCCGGTTCTCTTTTTCAATGGTTGGAAATCAGGTGTGTAACTCGATCGATCGCGCGTTTTACGCGCAAAAAGTTTTACACTGTGTGAAAAATATATCCATACAGACTTAACGTTCGTTGTACTAATAATGAACGTCCATAATTTCATGTAACGTTTAATGAGCATCTAATGGAGTGTTCCGTATGAATATAGACATTTACAAGCAAGAAACAGTTTAAAGAGACAAATTCTCATTTCCAGTAATAAATTTCTGCGATAAATGCGATGTTTATTAATGTATATGTGTTAAAATTTTGCTCGTGCAAATTTTACGGAAATAAACAACCAGTTATTGCGGTTGGCGACGCATTTCGTATTTTCTCTGTGTTGCACACGCATCGTTTATTGATTATATAAACGCAAACGGATCCGCCTATTTCAATATTCGTGCAGATATATACGTTCCAATGATATAATTAATCTCGATAATATATTTCGGCGGAGCGGAAATGCGTCATAGCGTTTGGATTAATTAACACTGATCATCTTTTACGTATTCATCAACAAGAGGGGGGCAATTGTCGTGAGAGACTTGAATGTTCTTCGTCTATTTTTTTTTTTTTTTTTTTTTTTTTTTTTTTTTAAATTACATGGAATTATCGCAAGCGATTCACCCTGTCGTCGGCACTCCATTCCTACAATTACACCCGTGTCTTTCGCAAGAATTGCTGCGAAGCATGTCAAAGAGGTGAGAAACGGCATTAAATAATAAAAGGAAAAGACAAAAAATGATTAATTATAAACAATTAGAAAGATTTTCGAATGTGCGTACGCGTCTTATTATCTCTTTGTAAATGTGTTGCAGCAAGAACAAACTCGTCAGTTGGCTAAGCTGCGTGGCATCTGCGGCTCTAAATCTCAAAATACATCCGGAATATTACAAGTTGACTTGTTAAAATTTAGCTATCTCAATAAACATTGAACAATCAGAAAAAGTTTTCATGTAAATATTATTTTAATTAGTTTTAATTAATTTTATTTGTAAAAAAAGAGAGAAGAAAACAATAACATATACTTTACAATTTCAGAAATAAACATTAACTAGATGGCTGTTTACTGATGACCGGTCATTCACTGTCAGCCATTGCATCTCCGCGCGTTCTAACATCTATTTTACGTTTCGGGAGAGAAAAGTTCATCTCTTCGTTGGAACTTGTAATACGTGAATTCCAGTCACGAATATTCGATGGCGATGATTCAAATAGAATTCGTTCGCGTAACCGGCGGCGTCGTTATGGCGGATCTAGCATTGACCCACGGCAGACCGGGTAAATTGCTCGCAATTGGGCGCGTTCGCAAAGAGAGACCGGAGCGTGGAAAAGAGAGCACGCAATTAATGCGGCCGCGCGCGGCAATTAATTTGCACAAGGACAATTTGCGTGCGCGGCCCCGGAATATATTTATTCCCGTCAAAAAGAAACGCAAAGTTTTTGTACACGCACGCACAATATGTACATACACGCGGATCTCTGCTTGCTGCAAGAAAACGCGACTCTTTTGCCGGCTTTGTTTCCTCCTCGCGCGAACAGATAACGTAATCAAACATTAATAACATAAATATAATTACGTATTCGCGAATCTAAAGAACTACGCAAAAAGTAGCAAAGCGCTAATTTTATATGTATATATATATATTTTTTGTACATCTTGCCATCAGACAATTTTTATACGATTGCTAGATAAGCGCATCATTAAATATAATACGCAACGCTCCTGTCTCTCTCTCGCGAGTTGCATTTGCGTATTCGCATCGTACGCATCAGCGATTCTCAACCGAGACACCCGTCGTATATACCCCGGCAACAACGCCGCTGATAATCCCGTTAGGTTCTTCCATGCCGGGCTCGATTCGTGATGTAGACGCGCGCACGCGTCTATCTCGCCAAACACGTGGCACAGGTTAAATTACAAATGCACGATGATTATTCACACAAACGACCTCGCCCTATCGCGCTTTACACGTCGAGCAGAGATATTATTTGCACATACATTATACATATATTTTAAAAACGGTATTGGATACATTTAAAAATATATATTTGCCTCTAGAGAATTGGCTCATATAATTCGTCCGAAATAGACGTTTTCGATTGCGTGTGGAAAACATTGGAAACAGAAAAATAATTGCATTTTTTCTGCTTGGCTCGGAATAGAAACGTAGTATGAAAAGCACAATTTATTTCCACGTTGACAACACATGAAAATAAATTGTGCAATATAACTCGGCATGAAAGGTGAAATCTGTATTCTTTTCAAGGGATTATAAGCGTGTGCGCATACACACACACGCGCGCGCTTTATTACCTTCCTCTCCAAGGTACGAATATAGTTGCGAGACAGGCAGGTTAGCGATCTCTCGACGCAACAACAGTAGCTGCTGGCTCCACCTATAAAGGCAACCGAGCCAAGCCGGAGAGAAAGAACTCATTTTCCGTCGCTCGCGCGCTTTTCGAACGCAAGCTTCGAGCTCAAATTACCCCGCGCTCGACCATCGTCGGCGCTTTTCAATCTCGCGTGCGCTCTCGCGACTGTCTTCACGCAACAGGAGCGGGAGACTTGTCGAGCCGCGCGCGCGTATTGCAAGTGGTTTCATGTCTCGACGATCGGGCGACGAGAGCGGGTAAAACTCGGCGTTCTCTCGATTCGCGACACTCGATATTCGACAATTTCGCCAAAAATCGACCACGGAAGAAACGAACTATTGCATTGCTGTGCATCTTCGTGGTGGAAAAGACACGGGCTTCTCTTCTCGCACGGGTATTGCGTCCTGAAAATCGATAAAAAGCGAGAGGGAGAAGGGGTTCAATCAACAGATGAGAGAAAAAGAGAGGGGGAAATCGAGGCCGGATTTTACAATTGCTCATCGAAACGGATGCTGTGTATTTCAAATGTGATTGTCTTTTTTTTTTTCAGGAAGAAAAAGACACGGGAGATACCACGCGGTTCTCATCTTCATTTAACACGCTTCCGTCGTCAGAAAGCCGCGTCGATTTTTCTTTCCTCCGATGTGACGAAATTCAAACGATAGCTCAAGGAGAGAGACGCCAACGTCGCGCTCGATATCTCCGAATTTCAGATGAAGATGAGTTTTATATCGATCATCATTACGACGCGTCGTAAGCGGGCACACAGGAATACACGATGTGACATCTGATTCGTTCGTCGGACGGAAATAGAAGCGGTTGCAGATAGAATCCGGGTGACAATGAATTTGCCATGGCGACCGCGCGAACTCGAGAGCGGAAGAGGAGAACGAGAGAGAGGGAAGAGAACGCGAGCGCGGGATATATATCCTCCCGAGGGACGCCACACACACACACACACACACACGCACGTACTCCCACCTATGTTTGTTGCAAAAGTCATTCACTCCTTTCTCGTCGCGATTCGCAGCGAACATCACCGGTTTTTACCAGATGACACCGGTGATCATTGAGAGATAAGAACAAATATGTACCAACGGACCAACCAAAAAGAATATACGAAAGGGAAAGGCACGGCGCGACCTTGTTTCCTCTTCTCATCGGGGCGGCGGACTATTGAGAATATGCGCGCGTGTAGTGTGTCGAAAGAGAGCAAATCATTATTCCTACTCGTCCGTGGATTCAAATCGTAGATGTTTTGTGCGCGCACATACACACGCAGTGTGTTGTCGATTTGCATCTTTCTCTGTTCTCTATATGTACGTATGTGCACGCTCTCGTCTGCAAACTCCACCCTTCTCTCGCGCGCTTTTCGAACGCGTGGCGTCACACATACGCGCGCGAACTCTCCGAGAGACACACCATGCTATAAAGAAGCAACTTTACGCCGCACCGCACAGTCTCGCGATCGTCGCCGTGTCGCGCGCGCTAACCGAGTTCTCGTTGTTTATATTCGGAAATAAAAAAAAACGCGATTAATCGCGCGAGATACCGACGACGTTCTGCACGCAGTGTGGAAACACCAACACGTTAGGTAATATCCGTCTGATGCATCTCCACGTTACGCGAGCGCTTCTTTCTTTTATAAACGAACAATATGTTTTGCCGGCGATGACAACGTATTAGAGCGCATACACACGCACACACACACACACACATGTACGGTGAGAGTAAAAAGCCCTCCGAAATTTGTTCGAGCGAAACACGTTCGCGGTTATTATTCTTCTCTATCAAATGAAAAGTGTGCGACATGTTTATTTTGCAGTAGCAGATGAGATTAGTGCATGTGTCAGCTGTGATTTACTGCGCGTTACAGTCCTTGAACATGCTTATCTCTCAATATACAGAAAAGGTCCAATGTGTATTACAGTCGCAACGTTACACGACGTTAGATCGTCATTTGATGTGACTTACAAATAGATCACTTGGGAGTCAGTGTTGGTAATTCATACACACTCAGGTGTTTTTCAGGATAAGTAGAAGTTTTTTTTTTTTTTGGCTTTTAACATGTTTTGTTTTTTTTTTTTTTAAGCGAGGAGTCTCTCTTATTCGAGTGTGTTCTGTGAAAGAATAAAATCTACTTCGCAATTGTTGACAAAGATGATGTTTCTCGACAGATTTTTTTTCCTCATTGCGACGATGAAAACTATACTTGTGTGCATTTATCTTGTTGTCTTTTATAGTGAGAGGAAAACTGCGAATAAAAAACATCACTTTAGCAAGCGCTGACGAAGGCCGCGCGCGCAAACGTTGTGTACAGTTCGATACCTTGATAACGAATGCTCGTGCGAACGATTATGGGTTCGAAGGTTATCGGAATTACTCGAGAATGAGGCAGAGGAGGCTTAAATTTGGAGCGAGGGCAACCGTAAGGGACATTTAGGACCTTCCACTGCCGGATCGTTCCGCGCTTGATTGCACGTTACCACACGACGTTCGATGCCGAATCCGGCGCGCGGTTAGGCGAGGCGTGAAATATACCGCCGGTTATTTCCGCACGATTACCTTCGTATATAGTCGATCTTTTCTGTTACCGTTAATTAAAAGCTGTCGAACCGCTTGTGCACCTCCGAGTGTGCAATCGCCGCATTCAGTCCTCTCTCGACGTCTCTGACGTCTCGCCGCGACTCCCGCGTCGTTAATCGAATCGGATGAGTGTGACACGCAAATTCGCTTAATAACATCGATCTCGAACACAATCACATTATCCGCAGCTCTCGCTTGATGACGATTATGATGATTTATCAATTATATCGGTCGGTCGTGATTGAGAGCGTAAAATATGGATTTGAGAGAGAGAGAGCGCTCGATGAGGAGGTCGCGAATGTGTAGTTGTTCTTTTCACTGATTCATTATCTCGTTTGAGATGCCACGACAGTGCTGTTATTCTGCTGACAATAAACGCGACGTATTACGTGATAAATTATATAGTAACGCCATAGCACGTGTTGAGCAAATTGTGTGTGTGTGTGTGTGTGTACGTGTGTGTCGCGTTACATTTTCATCGATCGGCTTTTTGTTCAATGATGTTGACCCGTTCATTAACAAGCAAAATAATAGAAATTTGTACGAAAGAAAAGAGATGACATCGAATCTGACACATTTCTCGTTAACAAGTCGACTACATGTGTCGAGACGCGAGCATTCGTAACATATGTTGCGCCGTCGCGCGCGTTGACATCGCCAAAGTAAACGCCAACGAAATCGGATTATGTATTCGAGCGGATTTGTTTGCATTTGCGCGCGCGGAGATACTCGTGTTCTCGACGCGCGTTACGTAAAAAAAAACAAAGAAAAAACGCGCGGCGGCGATTACTGCTCATTAATATCGTGCGTTCGATCACGAGCCGTATTACACAGTGTTAAAAATAAAAATGCTAAAAAAAAACGTCAATACGCGGAGATACGCAAGGTTGAAAAGCTCGGAATGTCGTGCGTTGTTTAACTTTTGACGCGTTTAATTAATTTCTATTAACGATTAATATAAATAACGCGTTGTTTTATTTTTTCCAATTGTGTTCTGTTGCAGGTAAAACGACGAAGCGAGCGCTCATCGATCGATCGTGTGTATCACATTTCTGCGAACCTCAACAGAGAGTCCGCGCGATTATCGCATTTCCAAAATTCATTCGTCGTTCGCATGTTCGGCAAAGTCGTAGTCTTAAAATCGCCTCCTTATAATATCGTTCCTCGACGTATCGTCAAAGGACCGAGACGAAATTGATTCGAAGCGAAAGAGGTTCCGGACGGGAAGAGAGGAGGCTCGTTGTTTTCGCACAGCGTGGGACGCGCATAGCCGAAACGAGAGTAGAATTGCCGGATCATCATAATCGAGTGGACAAACTGCCGACAAACAATAGGGACCTGGTCAGGAGCTTCCGATGGGGTCGTGGTGCCGTCGCAATCCGCGCCGCGTATATTCGTAATAGTGTATATCGCGATGATAGGCTAGCCGGTGTGTGAAACGGCAGGAAGAGATCGTCGTAGGGGGAGATCGCCATAGCTAATCGTACCACCCAAGGTGGCACAGATTGAGAGCCCCATCAGCATACATCCTCTCCCTGGCTAACGAGACACCGAGCGTATCTATCGAGTTGATACCCGCCACGTCGTATTCGCGGTGTTATCAACTTTTCTGAGAGTTCTTCTTGGTGACGATCTCTGAATCGCAACGGAGAATAATCCGCCGCCAGCGGATTAAAATTAAACGCAAAAGTACCGCCACAATCCATCATCAGGAAAGAAGAGGAGAGTGAATTGATCAGCGCCGGCCGGACGACGTTGAGTAGCGCCTAATCCTTCGCGTTTGTCATCCGCGCATGACCTCGACCTCTTTTTCTTCTTTTGTCCTCCATCGTCGCTTCTCATTCCTCCCGACTTAACTCGACGTCACCACCTCGGTGCGTTTACTTCCGAAGATACGACGACGCGACAAAAGGGACAGAAAGAGACAGATTTGCTCTTAAGTGCCCCTCCGGTTCATCCGCGGCAATCCTCTTCCCCATCGGACGCACGCCGCTTCCGGCTAACTGGAAGTGACGCTCTATGTAAACGATTGCCGCCGGTCGGAACGCACAGGACACAGGAAGCGCATCATGGAAGTGGCGAGCGAGCTGTAAGTAACGATTTCTTTCCTATCATATATAAACTCACTGTCTTTTTATTTATTTATTTATTTTTTTTTTTTTTTCACGATTATTTTTATCTAATTATTCTAACGATTATCTTAACGATTATCTTCATTTGCTGACAAATCTTCTATCTTGATTTGTCTCATTATCAAACAGCAAAATTTTCGATCGAATGATTAACAACGCTTATCATTCGTGTCACGTACGCTTATTTCTCTTAATTAATGATGCAATTACTCTCTGTCACTTGTTCGAATTGTACATTATTGTATTAATATGACGAACTATACATATCATCGCCCGACCGCTGATAACCATGAAACGACACGTGTATCGGATAATCTTTGCTCTTTACATCTCTTTTGACCCAGTTTCCTCCGGAATTCAATTCTCGGTTTCTTCCGCGTAAGAATCGCGCAATTTTTGATAAGAGCTATCGTCGGATTCGGCAATGTAAAAACAACTACAGTCATATACCGGGACACGTGTATACTTTCCGACATTTGAGAAATTGAAGATATCGATTTGTCAGACTGTTTCGTAGCAGTCGACTAGCACTGTTTTAAGCTATATCTTTTTTTTTTTTAAGGTATTCAAGCATCTTTGTTAACACTTTTAGCGATTCTCAGTGTAGAAATGTGTGACGAGAATTTTTCTCATTGTGTTCACCAAGCGTTGAAAGATTTAAATCGACGCGTTAGGTTGCATGTCGTCCATTATTTCTGAATAAAACGGTTTTTGTTCTTGATACACGTACACATACGTGTCGATGCACACGATACTCGACCTCAATTTTTCCTCGTAACTATACTCATTGTTGCCATCGAATTAAAGAGACGAGACGTCACCATTTGTCACTCTTCGTTGAAATTTTGATTCGTTTTTTTTTTTTTAATTTAAAATTAAAAGTGTACAAAAAAGAGAATATATTAATAAAAAAGACAACATATATCTAAACAGTTTCGAAGAAACGCAGCACGTTATAAGTTAGCGCGTATTTTATTAAAGATTAATTTGAATCGCAATCATTCGCCGCACACGGTTGTCGCGCTCAATGCACAAAAAAAGAAAGGAAAAACTTTCCTGATTTGCAAACTTGTCTAAATCCAAATATACACAGTAGCAATATTACTTTACATAACATGTGCGCGAGGTGTAAAAAGTCACTGAAATTTTGCATTGTAAGTCGGTTTATATATTTAGCTTCGAAACGAAAATTTATTGCGGTCACGAAAAATCAGACGTATGCCACATTCGAATAACGAGCGTGTAGCGCGATGAATGAAAGCTGTACATATGCAGTTGATCCATTTACATGTCACGTCTAACATCGCAGTCAGCGAGAGAGATTCATTGGCACAGAATTTCATAATGGCAACAGCGATGCTTGGCGGCTACTCATTAAATCATTGTTAAGCTCGCTCTTTGTGATAAGGAACTGCGGGAGATGATGACGGTTTGTGCGCGCGGAGCACAAGAAATCGTCGCCAATTGTTAATTATATTATGGTTTGTGCGCGCATATGCAATCCCTGGCAGTTGTTCAGTTGTTTTCGTAGAAAACAGCTCTTGAATATTTATATGTAAATCAATGATGTTTCGGACAGAGTGAGATATCGACAAAAAAAACTTCCAAAGCCTTTGTAAACACATCAAGTCTCAAGAAGATAAAAACTCACAGCTGTTTTAAAAATTTATTATTTACGACAGCATCTCCAAAACATACAGTTTTGATTTATAATTTTGTGGTGGCGTGTATCTTTCTTTATTTATTTAAAATATTTCTGGTATATTTACGTCACACACACGAAAGAAGAAATTATGAATAGAGAATTCTGTTTTTTGGACAATTTATTTTCCGTCGTGAGAGAATTGCAGATCTAAATTGAATAGAATCTAAAATCTACCTTGAAATTCAGTTACGCCACAAACTTTCGGATCGTGTAAGAAAATTGTTATTTATAAAAAGAAACACTACTGGAGATAATACATGAAAATTGTTTAAGAAGAGTAATTTCATCTCGCGAAAGTATCTGACGTAGCGTTTGCACAATGTATATTCTTACTTGATATGTGCTGATAAGGAAATACGTGATTTGCCTCTATCTCGCTCGGACCGTCGCCACAACTGCAAATTTATCGTGTATCTTGTATGATGATTGAAGCTGATAGAATTTTATTAGAGTGCAAGATAGGCGTGCGCTGTCTTTGTGCATATTTTTGCATCGCGTGTGCAATTTTACGCAAAATTGTCTGCTCCTAATGATCTTTGTCACATATATCGATCCGCGATCGAATGGATTTCTGTACGGATTTACTCACACATTTGCTAGATTACGCAAACAAGAAGATATGCCGCGATTAAAGAAGAAATATTCTTTCTAATTTTTATGACTTCATGGCTTTTCGATGACCTTCCGACTTGATTGGCGCTTAAAATTGTCAGTTACCAGTGAGCACGCGTAACACACGTGTGTAAAACCGGTCTCTTCACGGAGAACTCGCACGATGACTTATTCAAAACGATAAACTATAAAAATAGAACGGACAACCTAACCAAGGTCGCGCATTAAATTTCTTTTTAATGGGTCCGAAATCGAACGCTCATTTGGACGCAGATTTAATTTCTTTTTCTACAAGAAAA
>QVNW01001489.1:0-18098 GCA_014825475.1 Pseudomyrmex flavicornis
TTTTTTTTTTTTTTTTTTTTTTTTGACAGCATGAGAGCATGTTTCTAAATTTATTTTTGAACTTCATACTGCTGCGACACAGTTTGAAAAACACATCCATTTATCTTGTAAAACCATACGTGCTAAAGAGTAGAAAATAGCTATTTTAGCTTGCGTACGTGACAATCTGATCGTTTAAAATCCGTGTGTGTAAAATTGTACTAAAAACAATACATTGTAATAATTCTTATAATATTTATTGTTACAATATCTCATGATAGAAATATTACGAAAGAAACGTGAGAGACAAATACAATAGTAGAATCCCGCAGAATAATGTGGATTAAAAATAACATTTGTCGACAATAGGTTTTTTAGTTTATCATACCTTGATTGAAGTAGTACATGAGTCCAGAAAGTAAGCTGATAGTTGTAATTAATAATGCACCGACGAGAGCGATATGTTTATATCTCATAATGATTTTACTATTTTAAGTCAAGGTGATTTACTATTTTAAGTCAAGGTGATTTACTATTTTAAATCAGGTTTTTGGATTTAATGTTTTAAATTTAATCTCACAATTTTATATTAATTGTGTTGTGTGTCAAAGAGAAGGTTTTTAAATTATTGTTTTGTTCAAAGTGTTTTTTGTTTTCATTCAATTTCACTATTTTTATTGAGATATATTTCACACGTACCACGTAACTGGTTAGCAATCCGAATACTAACTATCAGTATACTGGCACCAGTTGTGTTCGTTTACTCATAGTGTAAGCTCTATACCTCCACCTACGTATTGCACACGCGCTCTTCATCGCAGTGAAGCTTTCCTTTATATATTACATATGACTTCCAGATTTCTGATTAGCTCATCAGCAAATAGCTATAGTACATGTAGAAAACTAGTATAGACGTCGGAAAACTTTCTTATATAGCTTAACAAATATATAAATTGTCCAGATTGTACATGAAATGTAATCGCGTCGCTCTTAGTATTCAACTATATAAGAAAAATAAAACCGGTAAGAATTAAACGCTAGATGTGCTTGCAAAAATATTTTTTAACATAAATAATATAAATTAACACACATTTGAATTCGAATTAAAATTCAATTTAAAAATCTATATTGGCTATATGTATATATATCAGCGTTTATATTCTCTCTCTCTCTCTCTCTCTGGCTTTATTGTAGTTTAATTATATTATAATATAATAATATAATATATATATTATAATATAATAATGTTATAAGAATAAATATAAGTAGATAATAAATGTTTAAATTAATCTTCCGGCAACCGCGACGCTTCAACAAGTGCATATTTAAACTGATTCAGACTAACTTTTGTTTTTGTACAAAACTGAATGTAATTTGTATGTAAAATATGTAGTTTATTATATAAACATATGTAAAATTACAATAAAAAAAGAATAACAACAATAAAAAAAGAGAATGATATGTATATATATTTAAAATATAAATAAAGTTTATTCAGCTTTTCTCTACAATTTATAGAAAAATTATTTTCCAATTATTACTAAACATGTGCATTATAAACATATCCAAAACAAGTAGAAACAAATTTATTTATTGTCGAATTTAGAATAATCCAGCTTTTGGTCGATTAATAACAAAAAGAATAGAAAGAATGTATAAAAAAAAATAGAATGTATTTATATAATGAAAAAAAGATAGAGAAAAGTTATACAATTAAAAAAATATTAAAACGATTAAAAAAAGATGATGAGATGTGTCAAGAGGTACAAAGAAGATTTTGCAGATAAATATGAATCGCTTTTATCTGTTCAAAAACTGAAATTTTTGTTGCAAAGCAAAGTTCAGTTGATAGTTTGTTACTAAAGTTCAGAGAGAACAATTTAGATTTTTTTTTGTAAGATTATCTCTGATATTATCCTGCGACACTGAAATACGACGTAATGCAGCTCATAAGACATGCAGATCCACCTGCACCTGCATCGTTCTTGATTGCTCGCATGCTCAAGTCACGTGAGCGATTTGCACCGCTGGCGAAATTTCGCACGATATCTTACGCGAGAACCAGCGTAAACCGTGCAATTATGGATTGATAAAAAAAC
Source organism: Pseudomyrmex flavicornis (assembly GCA_014825475.1). Lineage (NCBI taxonomy): Eukaryota > Metazoa > Arthropoda > Insecta > Hymenoptera > Formicidae > Pseudomyrmex > Pseudomyrmex flavicornis. The sequence goes on from QVNW01001489.1 coordinate 2,079, forward strand.
GGTATTGATTTGAGACCGTCATCACGACGGATATATATGAAGTTTTTTGTGCGAAGGTTAGCTGTTTTTCTATTCCGAGAAAATTGTCTTTGCACTCTGAGATGTGTTTCGATATCTTTTTTATTCGGTCTCTTGAAAAGTTTCGAGTTTCATTTATGCACGCATATGCCAGAAATATCTAAGTAGTAAGAGTCGTAATAACGTACACGGACAGTTGTCTCTTGTCAGTTTCTTCGAAGTGAAAAATAAAATTTAGTTTCCGATTTGCAAATCTTTTCTTATAAATCTTACTGACATATTGAATTTGACTAAAAATTATGCGGTTGCGGATGGAAATGTTTTATGACAAGCAAGTGCTGTCTTGGAGCAAACTGTTGCTTTCGGTTTCTGGTCTCTGGCCGGAAAATCCCAATGATTTTCGGTTCTTCTTCTACATCACTTACGTCACTATCTGTACGTTATTGCTGATAACGAGCTTAGCGCAAAATATGCACGATATCGAGAAGATGATGAGGAACATCACATTTACATTTCCGAGTGTGTTGATCGTATTAAAGAACGTGATGTTCCGGTGGAAAAGAAATAAATTGTTGCCCTTATTGGCAGCCGTGAGGAGGGACGCAAGTGAAGGGTTGTATCGGCACTCCGATGAGAAATGCAGAGTTATTTGGTACAATATAGCGTCAACGTTGTTTACCTCGTCGTCAGTTATGTCGTTGTTCTTCGTGCCTACGTTGTTTTATATTAAACCGATCTTCGATTGTCTTCTGTCCAGCGAATCCGGTGAGTGCTTTAAGAAAAAAACGTTCTTTTTTAATTTTAATATTTAAAAATTAACTAAACTAAAAATAATTTTGGTTTAATAGTTGAAACTGACTTTGAGTCAATCTTTCCTAAACTTTATTTCAAATAGAGTAAAAAAAAAAGATTACACTCGCGTATTTCGCGCGCATTTAAAAAGAATTTTTAGAAACGATAATATAAGGCAAAGTGCCGCTGAGAAATGAAATCATCCGGAATCGATCATTAGATCAGATCTTGTAGACATATGTAGGTTTAAAGTTAAGAAATAAATATATATGTATATATATACAATATATAATTATAGGATTTTGAATAACAATGATTTAAATAATAATAATAATCATTATTATTAAATTATTTTATTTATAATAACAATTTATAGTAACAATTTCTAATTAAATAACGATTTAACGAAAAAATGCAGATATGAGTAACTAAAAAAAGATATATTTATATATCTTTATAGAAAATTAATTTAAGAAGATGCTGAGCCGTTCTGTTTTACCACATTTTGTAGTTTGCTTCTCATTCTGCAGTCATTGATCGAAATGAAAAACACTTCTCTAGAATGAAAGAAAATATGCTAAAAAATGGAAAACTCAAGAAAAATACAAGAAAAACAAAAAAAAATTGGCAAATAATTCCAAACGAAAGTTTATAGTTTTCCATTTTATAGACATAGACGAATATTTTGAGCGTTTCAGAAAAAGTTTTTGAAGCTTGTAAGAAAGAAGTAGAAAATTAGAATTAGTAGTGTTAGCAGAACCGCCGAAAAGACATGTCTAACCTTGTCTCTATTATGTCATCTATCCTTCTCAATCCGACTAGAGGGCGCTATTTACTGGACAGCGTAGCGGCTGTCAAATCCGAGTTTAACTTGTCGCTTCAGCATTTTCTTAATATGAAGATATTAATGCAGTTCAGTGTTTAGACAACTTTTATACTTTTTTTTTATATTTTCTACAAAATGCGCACCAACGAAAAGTTAGTTATGACTCAACGTCTGTCACGCGCGCTCCGCATTAGTCTTCGCCACAGTCTTCGAAAGGATTAAAATGATGTATTATTGGCTCTAGAGGATCTAAAACTTAATTTAAAATGATTTTGAATTTAAATAAGATCTGACTATAAATATCAATCAAAGATTTTAAATAGCATCCTCTTTTCGAGCAAATCTTTAACAAAAATTATACTTTAATGTTATTTTATGATAATAGAAAATCAATTCTATAAATTTCTTGATAGATTCTGACAACTGTACACTTCCGTATGAGCTACCAGTTCGCATAAATTTTATCTACGAAATATCAGGAGTGCGGTCGTACTCGCTATTTTGCGTAATTCTAATACCATCTAGTACATTTATGACCATCGGTGCGACTGCAGCGGACAGTGTCTTCGTTTCTCTAACGTTTTATCTATGCGGTCAATTATCAATTCTTGGCTATCGGATAAAAAACATAAATTTCAAGTCATCTAAGTATCATTACAAGATGAAAGCCCTGGCGGAACGGCACGTGGAGCTCTTGCGGTGAGAACATCGATAAAAATCGTTTTTGTTTTTTTTTTTTTTTTCATTGTGATGCAAACCAATTTGATATAGATGTTTGAAAATTAAATATAATTTAAATTTAAAATATTTTCTTAATATTAATTAATTCTTTTAAAGATATATATACGCGCGCGTGTGTGTGTGTGTGTATGTGTACACATATATGTACATATATGTATATGTATATATATTTTTTCCTAGCAATAATTCTAATTCTTTGAAGTGTCTATTTGTTTTTTTTCTTGACAAAACGATTAAAAATATCTATTTTGAAATTGTAGAGTTTAGAATTTTTTTAGATGTTCTTTGTGTATCATGTGTTTCAATGAAAACGATAAAACAAGGGATGTGTTTATGCAATTTTTTGCAGATTATCAAGCATTTTAGCAGAAGCATTTAGTTCACTCATGTTTGTGCAGACAGTGGGTTTGATTTTTTCTCTCTGCATTGTAGTGTATCAGCTACTCATGGTGACGTTATCAATTTCTTCTTTTTATGTATATGTTTCTTAAGAAATTAAATTACTTAAGAGGATGCTGAACCGTTCTGTTTTACTGGCACTTCTTACTTTGCAACTCATTCTGCTTGCAACTCATTGATCGGAATAAAAACTTCTTCTCCAGAATTAAAGGAAATATGTTGAAGAAGTGGAAAGTTTAAAAACATTCAAGAAAAACAGAAAAAATTTATGGACTGTTACGACATAGTCTACATTTTCATTTCATATACAAAATTGGCAGTATGAATCTAGAATTATGCTATATTTTCCATTTATAGTGACATAGACGATCATTTTTTGAGTGCGTTCAGAAAAATATTTTAAAGCTTGTACGGAACGATAGTTGCAAAATAAGGTTGATGCAGTTTTAGCAGAAGCGACGGCGAGACACATATGTCTATCTTTGTCTTTATCATGTCATCTATTCTTGTCTCGGTCCGACTAGAGAGCGCCACTTATTTGGACAGTGTAGCGGCTGCAGTTGAATCGGACTTTAGCCGTCACTTTAGCATTCTCTTAAACAATTTGTATATAAAATTGTATATATATATAATTAATTTGTATAGTTATAAATAAACGCGAAAAATTGTAATTGTTGAAACCGATAAAATAATTACGTACGAATTTCGATATTTCTTCTTCCCAGCAGATCTTCATAACTTTCAGCAAATAATATTTCAGACAGCCGAAAGCGGAAAAGAGATGAACGAAATTATTCATTTTATAATATATTCGGGAGCAGTAGTATTGCTGGCATTCTGCTATTGCTTTCTTGGAGAATGTTTGATCAGCGAAGTAAGAAAACCGTTTTTATACGCTTTTTATATTGTAATTAAATAATTATTTACAGGTTGTTTCAAAAAGTTTGACATAGCCGAAATATAAAGGTAAATTGGATTAATCTAAACAGAAAAGTTATTTACCATTTTGCAAAATTTATAATATTTATTAATCAACAAATATAAATTAATGAGCGCGTGAAAAGCGATGATCCGGACTTCGTAGGCATGTATGATTTTCAGTTATGAATTCATTGCTCATCAGCTGATTGCAAGAAACTATCATGCTCTGCTTGCTTGTTGCTTCGCCTTTCGTTGTTAGATTGCAGGAGATAAGCTATTTTTTTTTACAACTGATAATCATGCACGCGTACAGAGTCCGGATTATTGCTTCCTACGCGTTTATTGACTTACATTAATTAATAAATAATTTAATAAATACTGCAATTTTTGCAAAATGATAAATGACTTTTCTGTTCAGATTAACTCAATCTTCATATTTCGGCTTTTTCAGATTTCCTACATAACAGGTTTTGTACAGGTGTGTATTTATAGTATATCGCGACCTGATAATCTAAGTTGTACAATACGTCAAGATATCCTTACAGAAATTTATTACTAATAGGGCCACAATATTACTTATTTTAGTAATAAAATCACTGATAAGAGCTGTTTAACAGTGATTTTATTACTCAAAATAAGTAATATTTCGGCTTTACTAATAATAAATTTCTGTAAGGGTATTAAGTATTAATATTATTAAAATAATTTTTTTATTTTTTTAGAGCATGGCTTTGGATTGGGCCTGTTATTCTACTGAATGGTACGAATTGTCAATTAGGTCTGTACGTTTTCTAATGATATTTATTGCTCGTTCGCAAAAGCCATTATATTTAACGGCCGGAAAGTTTTATGTTTTTTCTCTGGAAACATTCGGCATGGTAAGTGCAAGACAAACTTTTTACGGATCTTTAATTCTAAACAACTGTTCCGTACAATTTCTTTATTGTACGCTTTGCATCACTTATCTCCTTTATGAAATATATTGCAATTATTAAAAGCATACACTTTTTTATTACAGATAGTGAAAGCATCCATGGCATACCTCTCAGTTTTGAAAACTGTTACATAGATTATATAAATGAAGGCAAAACATTAATTTTATTAAACAAAAAATATGACAAAAACTTCACAAAATTCAATTATTTTTCAAACAATAAAAGCACTTATTTCTTAAAAAATGTTTTAATGTAATTTTTTATTTATTATAGTAGATATTCTGGTTAGTTTTGAGGAAAAAACACGTTTTGCAAAAAACACGTTTCTTTTAGAGAAAACGTTAACGTTTCGTCCCTAACACCGACTATAACCGGCACCGTAATTTGAAACGCCAAAAAAAATTGTCCACGCATAATGTACACATTTTTACACGGTGCTCTAGCGGAGCGAATCACTAGAAAATTACATTGTCAATTCAAAATATTTTCCATCGCAAGCTATAACTTTTTCTTTCTTTTCTGGCAATATCGTAAGTAAATACTGCGGTAAAAAAATTAAAAAAACTGTTCATTCTTCGAAGCAATCATCGAGTTATTTTTTTATTTCTTTGTATGTTTTGAAGTGTTGGTCAGCAAAACGCTGCATCTTTCGAAATAAATGATAATCTGAAAGAGCACAATCTGGTAAATACGCGACGTGTGATAAGAATAACTTCTATCTTTAACTACTTTTGCAAAGTGTGGTCGAGTATTGTCGTGCAACAAAATCATTTTGTGTTTTCACTTTGAGGTATTATTTGATGTTTTTGATTTAAAGTACAATTCAAATAGATTAATTGTTGATTTAATAACGCTCAGCATTGATTATTTGATTCGGTTTTAGCAGCACGACGTCTTTCATAATACACAACGCCTTTTCATCTCCTACATTTTCTTAAATCATCTTAAATGTTTAGATATCTTAAAAGTATCTAGATAGTCACTTAATTTATCTTTTATCTAGATATACTTAAGAAGTATCTTTATCTTATCTCAGATACATGAATATTGTTGCGCCAGTGCGAGCGGTTCGGCGCTACTCGCGCACAAGCGAAAACAAGAAGGCGCGACTTTTGCAAAAGGTTTTTATTAATGCAAAAATACAGCAGTGATTCAACTCGAGACGAGCCGTCGAAGCGCCCGGGACCGAGTTGAGGCCAAGACAAGGATAGATGACATGATAGAAACAAGGATAGACGTATGTATCTCTCAGGTGCTTCTTTAAAATTGTACTAATCTTAGTTCCAAGATTTCTCTTTTCACAAAGATTCAAAATCCTTTTCGAAGCATTCAAAATATTTGTTTCTATTTCTAGTTTTTCTTAAAGGTATTTTTATCAAAAAGTAGCATCAAGTAAACTTTTACGTAAATTACAGTTTGAGGATTTTCACTTACTATACTTTACAAGTGTTGTTTTACAGTCTCGTAATATTCTTACAGTTATATCTGTCACTGCAGGGTATATTATGATATATAAACTTTCAAATCTGTAGACATACGGCATAATAAGAAGTAGTCAATTTTCTTGATAAACAATTTTTTCGTTTCAGAAACATTTATTGGCTGCAGTGACTCTTCACAGTGACTCTTCTGTTTTCTTTTATTGTGGAGAACTGTTTTCTAATTTGTGCAGTAAGTTTAACAAAACTTCAAAATCTGAAATTTGGTGATAAAACAAGACGATTCAGCATCTTTTTAAGGCCGTCAAAGCTTCGCTGGGGACAAAGTTGAGAGAACTCGGGAATTGTTATTGTTTTTGTTTTGTTATTGTTATTGTTATTGTTTTTGTTATTGTTTTTGTTTTTGTTTTTGTTATTATTAAAGGCAATAAGTCTCAAATTTTTAATGATTTTTATTCGTATACAAATTCACACCTCTTCGATATTTAACCGATATAAATTTCTTAGGAATATCTTCCAAATTTTAAATCAGTTAGGACGTCTTTCTTAATTGATAATAAACCTAGATCTGATGTTCTTTTTTGTCATGGTACCTCTTAGATAATTCTTAATCCTTCGACTGTAAACATAAAAAAGCTTACGAGAACTGTAGACTGAGTCTGTGAGGCCCACGCAACTTTAAGATCAAATATCTCGGCGAAAAATCAATATATGTTCAATTTCTTTTTTTCGAATCAAAAGTTTGAACAATTCTGCGTCGATAAAAAAAAAACAAATTAAAAAAATCTTCAGTAGTTTTGAAAATATAAGCGTTTAGAAAAACTTTTTTTTCTAGAAACGTCGATACGTAATTTGTGAGATGATCTGGTAGATTCAATCTACGGACAAAGGGTCAAGTCTTCTTAACACATTGAATGATCTTTCAGTTTTTTTCACTCGCTACCCCAATAAGTAATATTATGAACAATCTTAAAATTAATTTGACATTAAAAAATATATCTACAAGTTTTTGATCTACTAAATATTCAAGATATTCTAATGCTCCCTTATCAAAACATAATTTCTTCTGAGAATAAAAAAACTTTAAACTGAATCGATTTGCGAATCGATTTCCCAAACATTGCGAGTATTTTATACAAAAATATTCACTTAAAACAAAACAAATATAAAAAAGATATTTGAGTGCTATATTTAAAATGTGGTATTTTTTTACTTTGTAATTTCTTTATTTTAAAAAACTCATAAAAAATTCATAAATGTTCACCACGCATCGGATACTCGCAGATCTTAGGGCCCGTCCATCGCACCGGTTGCACCGATGTTAAGTACGCTCATGGATAGCGCCTTCTAGTCGGACCGAGACAAAAATACTCAGCAAACACAAAATAACAGTAACGTTAATATTATTATTTCCCACTTAAAAATGTAACTATGATGTAACATGCCTTGTACATAGCAGTTACATTGTTGAGTGGGAAATAATAACATTAATGTTACGTTACTGTTACTTTGTGTTTGCTGGGTAGATGATATGATAGAGACAAAGTTAGACGTATGTGTCTCTCTGGCGGTTCTGCTAAAACTGCACTAATCTTATTTCCGCACTTTTTCCATTTTAGAATAGAAAAAAACTTTTCCATTCTATAGACAAAAGTTCTAAACTTTTGTTTGAATTTATTTTGCCAGTTTTGTATACGAAGTAAAAATGTAGTTCACTTAGTAACGGTACATAAATTTTTTTTTCTTGTATTTTTCTTGAGTTTTTCATGTTTTTTTTAAGCACATTTTCTTTCATTCTAGACAAGCGTTTTTGATTCCGATTAATGTATACAGAATAAGAGCAGAAATAAGAAGAAGATAGAATGCCGATAAAACAGGACGATTCAGTATCTTCTTGATCTTGAGGGGATCCTAAAGTGGGTCCTATGTTATCGATAAAACTGAATTTTTTGTGCACACTAATCTTGCTTTTGAAAATTTAAAAAAACTTTTTCTAATTTTTTTTTTTTTTCATTTTATTATATAAATTTGGATTTCCCGGATCCCTTATTGTATGTAATTTAATTGTATAGTCTTTTCAATGAGAGGAAGATCCGCGAACCGCAAATTCGTCCGTTCTGCGCATCATCTCTCTCCTCACTCTACAACCATTGGCAGCACATATTTCGCCAATTTTACACGTAACTCTCTCTCCACTCTGCTCACTTTCTCACCTCTATGCGCAGACTTTTCTCTCATTGAAAAGAGTATAGAAGAGAATTTATCAATTCATACAATCAAAAAAAAGATTAGTATGCACACAAAATTCAGATATTTTTGTAGTTTTTATATTGACTGTAACAAACGACTTTTTTTCATAAAATTTTTTTGTCCGGATTCTAACAACACATTCTACGTATATATATTAGCGTCAAAAGCCGAAGTGAAGTTGATTCTAGGATTGACTGGTCAGTGCGCGGAACAACGGTCAAAGTCCGAATGGACATTTTAGACGTGTACAATATTTCCTCTGTATCATATACTATCATACACGTGTGGGCGGGAGAAGGGCTTCACCCTTTCCCCTGCACTCTCTCTCCATTACACCCTAACCCAACCTAATCTATAATATGTCACTGCAACAATGGCGTACATTGAAAAGTATGCTAAAAACCTTATTTCGGTCTTTGACTATGCCAGACTATGCTTCGCGAATTGACCAGTCAATCCTAGAATCAACCTCACTTCGGCTTTTGACGCTAACATATATATATATATATCTTATATTTTATTATTAAGACGTGTCATATATTATTTGTAAATTATACTATATTTTATAAATCTTTTTGAATTACATCGTTTGTATGATTTAATCTAACGATATTGTAAAAAAAAAATAAGAGAACAATTACTGTCTTAAGCAATAATCTTTCAAATGATGATTGACATATTCTTCTTCAACAGAAATTATCAGTAGATAAAAGTTAAATAATATCATAATTAATCGTAAAAAAACTGGAAAGTTTATTGATTTAGAAACTGTATTATCGAAATGATGGATAAAATGGTTATGGACGAGATTTTGTCGATCGTGCTAAGACAAGACGTGTTGAAAAACAATTAACTTGACATTACGAAAATCTCTGTTCTCGTTTCGTCTTAATACAATCGACGATTTATTTTGGCTGAAAGAACAAACAGAAAACTTTTTTTTTTTTTAATTTTGCTTCTATTTATTTCTTACTCAGGAAAGATACAGAGATCGAGTACATGTACAACGATCGACGATATATAATTTGCACATGTTGTTTTATGTTATTATCCTCAATTACGAATGCGCATTAGCCGTATTTTACACACGCGTGCATAAAGTATTCGATTTATATGTAGATCTATGTGTTGATCAACACACGATTACAGGATGCATTTTGTTTCGGGAGTTTTGCCAAAAAAAAAATGTCTAGAAACAAAATAGCACCCTCGTGGATACGGACAATGTATTTCGCGGAATCAGTATACGATTGCTTGAATAAATGTCACGTATGTATATACAACACAAACACTTTACGAGCATACATAAAGTTTATCTTCTTATATAATTTCATCACTCCGTGTATCAGAAAATTCCCTCTAAATCGTAACACAATTGAAAAATAATCGAAGATTTCTATTGTACGTGTGCTCAGATAGCGTTTTCCTTCCTGCTTTATCTCGTTGCCCTAATATCTAAATTGCAAGACGTCAACCAACAATAGTGGTTTCCAGGAGAGAAGAGCAAGAGAGTGGAAAATGAATAAATGTTATTTTAGAGGCATGTCTAGCTATTCTTCGAGACTGACAGGTACGAATCGGACACGTGACAGCCTTACAAACTAAAAAACAATGACGATAAAGTTCGGAAATAATACAAAGAAAACACAGTAATGTTTACACTGTACGCGATCGAGTTTCTATTCCGATTATCTTATTCTCCTGCTAATGATCATGGTAACGACGATTCACGGACTTATCGCGTCTCTAAATTCTCATTTAAGCTGTGCATACGTGCCTGAATCGTAATTTGGAGAGTGTGAGTGATTATTAACAGCAGAAAAATCGATTATTGAAGGATATAGAGATACGCTATAGCGTCTATAGCTATAGTAGTAGCAGTATATTTAGCTAAACACTTATTAAACACTTACAACTAAATGATACAAAGATACCCATCTTCAAAGCATATCTTGCTAGTGCATTACAAAAATGCACTTTATATAAGAATATATCTTTTTTTTTCGGTTTACTTTTTTTCTCACATACGGAAACATTCGTGAATACAGAGATTTCCATAAATGTACGATACGTTTTTTTTTTTTTTGTTTTTTTCAACCAAACTATTTTTTGCTCGTCATGTAAATTATATAAAATTATGTTATACACTTCATATGTATTATCAAATTGTTTATGAGTTTTTTTCTTCAGATATTCATCGATAAAAAAAGGAGTAATGTAAATAATATGAACAAAAAGAAAATAAAAAGTATAACTACTGATTCCAAATCTCTTACATGTTACACCTCTTACTCTCTACGTGTCGCAGAAGTCCTTGCACTCCGGGACGATATCAATCACATCAAATGACATTGATGACATCACAGACGTTGGTACAATCACGTGAATTTCCCGCGGCGTAATTGTTTCCATTGACTGTTGATGCGTTCTTTATATAAATACTATTTTAATTATGGATGTGTGTGTGTATGTGTGTGTGTCACGTGGTTGCGGTTTCCGGCGGCAATATCAGACATACGGTATACGCATCGACTCCGGTTTACGTTCGGTGTCACCAAGATTGTCTTTATGAGACGTGACACACATACGTACAACAAACAATTGAACTGCTGTTTCTTCATCATCATCGTCGTCGTCGTCGTCGTCGTATTTTTTTCATTCTTCTTCTTCTTCTTCAATTGAAGGAAGCTGTCTGATCGTTGCTCACCGATCAGGCAGCTTTCTCGGCTGCACAACGCTGATCTGCTTTTACGAAACGAAGGACAGCGGGCGATGGATGGTTGTGATTTACAGTCTAAATGGCCCAGAAGAACATCTGTGGATTGGAGTGAGATAGTAATCTCGCAGCGGTCAAGTGCATACGAATCCTTCCTGTGCCAGCGTAGATGCACTTGTAGGTGTTTCCTACATTAACGGTACGAATTGTGGTAAAATAAAGCGTAATATAATCGCAAATAGATAATCGAACGTATTTCAATGGCGGTTTTGTTTGTCAAAAATTTGATTTCAATTATTTTGTGATTGATACTTAATCACAAAAATTAATTAAAATAATTAAAACAATTAAATTAATCAAATTTTTTTGATAAATTTAAATCTTTTACTCTTATAACTTTTATAAACACAATGTCATACTTACTTTACTTTAATTATAAGAGATTATTTTCTGATTAATACTTAATCATTTTTTTGACACATTTAAATCTTTCACATATAACTTTTATAAACATATTGTCATACTTACCTTATTTACTTTAATTTTTAAAAGTATAAGAAATATTTTGATTACGTCATAAGATATTTCTTATATTTAGTGTATATATATCTTACTTCTTTGATGCAACTATGTCTTACTTCTTTTTTAACCGGCAAGTTCGGCTTGTATTCATCCATGTAACCAGAATTGCTATCTTCTGTGAACGTGTTTTCCGGCTACAAAAGAAAATAAATAGAATATATACAAAATACATAAGCGAGATGCATTATACTGAGTCTTATGAAAATAAAATCAGAATATTTCTCTTCCTTTTCTTGTTTATTATGGTACAAGTTTTAATGAACACTACATACTTGCTCTTCTGCATTCTCATTTATTCGGCGTTTTTTTCCATTCGGCTCGAGCTGATCATCCGATAACCTTTTCCTGTTCACATTTGTAATTCCGCCATCACTTTCTTTTGGATTCCGCGGCGACACGCTACCGCTATTCCCGATGCTTCCATTTCGATGAATGGTACTAGAAGTCTGCAAATTGTTTTCACGCGAATTGTGTTTAGTCTTCAGTCTTATTTAGTCAATTCTAATTTTATCAAATGTTTCAACCTCAAACTTAATTTACAAAATTAACACTATTTGAACTAGGCATACTTCGAATATACACTGGAAATATTTCTAAGTTGATCGATGAAATCTTATGTCGCCAAACTACAACAAATAATAATATACTTTCTCATACCTTCTTTTCTCGTTTAAGCAAATTTGGAGGAACAAAAGTATGCAAATCCTTCCTTTTTACATGTTTAGCTTCAACCTGCATTCCTATTTTCATCATGTTTATTTGTTCAGCTTGTCTTTCAACTGCATTAAAAAATATAAATACACATAAAATATAAATACACATATGCAGATATATTTTTTGTAATACATAGAATACGAGGTTAAATATAAAACATGATAGGTTTTACGTATCAAGTTTCATACCTTATGACCTAATACAAGATAAAGTTACCTACTTGTATCCACAAAGGATTTAATATCGAATGTGAGATCAATATTGAGACTTTCACTTCTAGCAAACGCTAGACCAATGAACCACATAGAACAGTGTTTGCCCGATTCAGGTTCCAGCGGTGGAAATGCTTCCGGATTAACGTGCGCCAGGACAATATGAGGATTTCTTTCTAACGTACCTGTGAATGTGTAAAAAAATTTAAAAGTTTTAAATTATAAAAATTATAATTTAAAATAACTTTGTTAAGCTAACATTTGCGGATTACTTTCTATATTTTATATGTTACAATTTGTAACAAACTCACATTATATGATTAAAAAATATAAATCTCAATATATAATGTACATGTTTTCCAAAAATATAGTTGATTAATTACCTATTAAATGTCGTATTTTTGACTCGACAAGGCCGCACCATTCAAGTTGATCTTCTGCGCTTAAACTTTTAGCTAACAGTACAATATAATGCTTGTATTTTCCGAAAAAATTTGGTGGCTCAAACAACTTGTCCCACGTTGCTTTGCCCATAATAATCTCTTCTGTTATAGCTAGTCCGTTTTCGAATGCTTCCTGCATAATTGTTCTAGTCGACACGGACACGTTAAAAGTAGAATTCTGTTGAGGATATGCTGGTGTAATTATTGGCATCAAGTGATATCTGTCTGATACATTTACCTAAAAAAAAAAAATTCAAAACGTTATTTTTGTTATGTATGATCATCTATATAAGCTATCAATCATCTATATAAAGCAGCAGACTATTTACTCTTGGATCCCAAACTGGATAACCCAGATTAACATTGTCGGGTTGTTTTAAAAGTACTGGTTGTGGCCATTTCCACTGAGAAAATACGAGAAAAAATTTTTCTATTAGTGTAGCAGCTACTGCATTAGGGTAGAGCTGGCAAGTTCGTGCAACCAACATTGCCCAAGACACACCACCGAGATAACCCAAGACATTGCTGTATATGCCATGTCCTGAAAAAAAAAAGTAGCTCAATGTAGTAATGTTTAGAACAGTTATTATGTGAGAAACATGGCTTTATAAATTGTTCTAATTTTTACTTTTGGCCCATAACTTTATAGCCCTAAGAGCTAATCTGAAATTCTCTATATTAGGTACTAAACGCAATATTTCATCTGTTACTCGACATCCGTTGAGACTTCGAACACATTTCTGATCGAGATTTTTTAACAACATATCGTCTCTGAGATCCTGAAAATAATGACATTAATTAAATGTTTGTACATACACACGTACTTGTATACATATTTGTACACGTATTACAAAATACAGAATTTGTTAAATTCTCGTACACATATATTTTTCTCTTTCTTTCACTCACTCGTTCATTCTCAATCTCATTCTCTCTCTCTGTGTGTATATGTGTACAATATTACTAACCATTGAATCTGGAATTTCCTTAAGTGTTAACTTTGCAAATAGCATGTCGATTTCTATACCATCAAAATTCATTTTTATGACTGGTACAAAAGCCTCTTCTACCGCCTATGCAATATAATAAATTATATGTAAAGATTACAGAACATTATACAATAAGATATAAATATTTATCTTAAAGAAAAAATGTATGTACAATAAGAAAGTAAAATAAAACATTAAGGAAATATAATTGTATTCTAAAAATAAAAGTATATAAAGAATCTAAAGATATATTTATTCACAAGAAAATGTTACATATGCAAGTTTTTTTTTATTACTTACCCTCAAATCCGTAACTTCTTTCTGCATTTTCAACAATTCAAAAAACGATGTAAAGTAATCGGATCTGTATATATGACGTGGAGCCACACACAAAGCATCAATATCAGCACCTTTATGGTGGACACCTAACCTGTACGATCCAAATGTATATATTTTACCACCAACTTGGTCTGCCACATTTGGTGGCATATTTCTAGCAACACTTGTGTTTCTAATCCATTGTTTAACCAATGCGTTTAGTTTACTGCAAACATAAATAAATTTTAGTAATTGATATTACAATGAAAAAATTATATTATGTATAATATTAATTTAATTATCATTCACAATTATAACTACATAAACTTACCTCAAAATCTCCATCCTGTGATTCAACTCTTCTTCTGATTCAAAAACATTATAGGGTTTTAAAGCTTCTTTCAATTCGTTGGTTCTGGTGATATCAATAGGTTTAGGTTCTGCTATACTAATAGCAGATGTCATACCTAAAGTACGCAAGTTGTTCTTTTCATTTGATATAGAATTTGGAGTTGAACTATTACTTTGCGTCTGCCACATTATAGTTGTTATGTATAAAACCTGCAAACAGATACTTTACCATGTACAATGTGCCACTAATACATCAACTTTTGATATATACTTATGCTTTTTGTAGAGAAGGAAGACAAATCACATGCTGTACAAGAAAATAAATACATATATAAAAATACATCAAAGAGGAAGAAAAAAAAGAAAATTATAGAAGATGTAAATGTAAAATCATTTATGTTTATAAATTTTTATATTGCATACGCACAAATACAAATACAAATATATATAACATATGTTCACATACTTAGTTGAATAAGTAGTTATATGAACAATTCGATCTAAACAAAGCTCGATGCGTCAACGATGTTGGTACAAAGAGAGAACAAATGGAGTGCAAAACCAAAAAGGGGCTGAACGACGCGGAAATATCTTACCGCTTGATAAATGTTTTCGTCAAAGATGCAACGGCATGTTAAATAAAGTAAGAGAGAAGATGAAGTATACTTCGGTCGTGATCAGGTTATAAAACGCACAAATACACCACACCAGAAACAATGCGTTCACTCGCGGGAGCCGAAGCGTGCTACTGGAAATATATTGCACGCACTTGTGTCCGAGATAGTCACGCCGGGTGTATTGGTATAAAAAAAGTTTATGCGAAAACACGACGGAGCACACTCACGAGAAAAATTGCGCGAGTCTCCCGCAGTTCTGTTACGTGCGTTTACGAGGAATTCGCGCGGCAGCGCTACTTTGAAGCTGTCTCACGTCGCATTAGTCAGATGCACGCGGTAAGGTTCTCTTCACGTTTCACGCTACGTAAATAAATAAAGCGAACATTCTAACGCGAAAAACTAATGAACGGCACGTAAACGTAACCCGCAACACAATACACACCACCTACAGTATAAACATGGCGTTTTGGCTTGTTAGGTTTGGTTTGGTGCATTTATGCCTCAAGAGATTTTTTAAGAGCTTGTCCATTCTAAAGACCATCGCACATGAATCTCCGTAACCATAAGCATAAAGGCCATCACACACAAAATTACTTAAGAGCGTAAGGGGCCTTCTACAATAAGATATTAGTAATAAATCAGAAGTAAGAAATTGACCAATCACAATCGATTATTCTTCTGTAATTTGTTTGTGATTGGTCAATTTCTTACTTCTGATTTCTGATTTATTACTAATATCTTATTGTAGAAGGCCCCT
>QVNW01001490.1:0-69531 GCA_014825475.1 Pseudomyrmex flavicornis
GAAGACACCGGGCTGGGTTGTCCTGTTGAAGGAGACCTTGACGCCTTTGATCTGACGTCCCTCGTACGTTTTGCCGCCCACGATGACTTGCACCTTGTCGGGATACTGCTTGGCCAGATCGTCCAGGTTCTCGTAAATTTTCTCGAGAGTGTGATAGCTCTTGAAATCGAACGACGCCGATGAATTCGCGGATATTGTTTGATCAATGAACCTCTGAACGTTCTCGATATGGAGCTGATACGATGCCCCGATCTGGGTGATCACGTCGTAGAATTCCGGCAACTTGTGCGGAGCCACCATGAGGTCCACGCTCTTTCTTACGTGGCTCGGCTCGTTCCAGAATGAAAACTGTGAAACAACGTGTAATTTTTTGGTTAAATGTTATTGTTATGTTATAAATTATAGAATACTGTATTAAGTTATTTTTTTTTAAGCCAAAATTAATGAGATCAGTTGGTGTTACAATCAATTTCGTCACAGCTCTGTTTTACATTTGCAACATTGGACATTTGTACTCACTTCATTGTTAATTTCCGCCAGCTGCTGTAATTTCTCAACCTGCGTTTTCGTAACAGGAGTTATCCTGAAAACTTTATAGTTCACGAAGGTGGCTTGCTGGGCGATGGCCAAGCTCACAGTCGTACACAACACTATTATTTTCCACATGATGAGCTCGCAGAGATAAATCTGCAAAGTTTAATCTTCAAATTAATTAATTCGCAAGTTATATAAATGTTACAGTAAGTTTTTTACATTTTTGATCATACAACACTCGTGTGTTTGTAAAATAACTCAACGGCTACTCGTTTCGATAAAACAAATTACACAAATTTATCAATTAAATTTTTATCTTCAATAATCTTCTTCTTGAAATATTGTAGTAGTAAGGAAATGGCCAATATGAGACAAAAAACCAGATCTTCGAGTCAATGAACTTCTTTATTTTTTAATTGACAAACGTTTCGACCCCAAATTTGGGTCTTCTTCAGTGCCTATAATTGTACAATTTAATCTAATATGCTAATGTCGCACAACGCACGCAAATTGACAAGGAAGAACTCAGTCCATCCGACGTGCGTAGCCGGCACAGTGTTTTAAAAAAATATAACTAGCGCGACGGCCACCGACAGACTGAGTTACAACATTTACAATGTATATTATCTCAAGAATAACAGTCCCCCTCTCCGTTATTTACCATATCATGCGTAAACATTGCAAGAATGAACTCCAAAAAGATGAAATAAGGCTTTAATTTATCCGTGTCCGACATAACATTAATTGAATGATTTTGCAGTTTAATGAATCATTTCGGATCGCTTATAAAATGATTTTTCCGAATCTAAAATTTTAGCATTTTGCCAATCAAATGTATGATCGGTGTCAATTCGGTGCTGCGTGACGACAGAAGCACTCTCAGTACGATGGTTAATTTGATTCCTATGCTGCGCAATTCTCGTTTTTTAGCTTCCTCTGACCCACATAAGAAGCATCACACAACTATTACATTGCAATTTATATACTACGTTTTTCTTTTGGTCACATTCAATCGGATCTTTAACTGTTTTTATGAATCTACTCAATTTTTGAAACGTTTGTCAATTAAAAAATAAAGAAGTTCATTGATCCGAAGATCTGATTTTTTGCCTCACATTGGCCATTTCCTTACTACTATTAAATTTTTATATTTACTTTTTATTGCTTAAATCACAAACTGTCCGTTTAAAAAAAAACATATAACTTACCTTTTGAGGAATAAAAGTGTTTATTGACTGTTACCGTTTCGCGTTCTTTGTATTTAAACACCAAGTGCGCACGACACAAACAATCAATGTTACATATCAGAAGCGTTACTTGAAAAAAATCACGATTGTTCAATCAACGATTGTATCGGATTTTATCCTACTCTCTCTCTCTCTCTTTCTTTCTCTCATCTCCTATATTAAATTAGCTTTGAAAAACCCAACAGTATTTGATAGATTTATCTTGATGATTATAAATGTATATATTTGTACTCATAATGTTATTATCAAGAGACACAACCATGTCTCTTGATAATATATCTCATAATCGCATCTCTCTGGAAAAAACAGAGTGTACATTTTTTGTGTATTTTGTAAGAAAAAAAGTAGTAATTAACGTCAAATAGAATGTGTGAGTGGTATCGTTTACACCAAAATTGAGTCAATTAATACGTGATTGAAAATGTGTAATTTGAAAATGAAACATCCAAATTTAGTTTTTTGAGATTTTGATTGCTTTTTTTGCATTTCGTTTTTTTTTGCATTCGTGAATTGTGTTTTGTGATATCTCGATGATAAAAATACGATAATGTGATAGAGATAGTTCACAGATACCAATAATTGTTTTGTTATCTTTTGAGGGATATCACGTTTTTTTCATTCCCAGATTATACTGGCTTTCAGACATCCAATTTCTCATCAAGTCATCGTAATTGTCGAGATGTTCTTTCGTGAAATCTTATGTACAGATTTTTATTGTATGAAAAGATCTCGTGAAAAGTAATAAAACCTTATCTTTCTGTTTATATAATTTTGTTCCTTTGGAAAAAACGAGTTTCACTTGTCGAGTATGCATATTTTTATATTAATATTTATTTTTTTCGCACAAATACACAATGTCAGATCCAACGTGTAACGCAAAAATTATTGTACATTTCCATATTTATTTATATCATTTAATTAATAGAAGTAAACAAATCGGCAATGCGTCAGATAAAGATGTATTGTAATAGACATGTATGTTATTAAATAGATGATCATACGTATTTCAATTCAATCTTGAATCAGTCCTAAAGTTTGGGATGTCCACGTGCTTTTGCTTCCTTGAACATAGCTACGATGGAGTCCATTGTCTCTTCTCCAGTGGGAATAATCTGGTTGGGGGGTAACAAGAAGCCGTAACGACCTTGGTCACGCAACTCGTAGGTATACGTGATAGGTATGCCATAAGTGCCTTTGACGTGATCTACAGAGCTTCCCGTGGCCACATCTAGAAATTTTATAATTTATTAAGAACGACCAATTGAAATTTATACGTATTTATCGGTGATGATTTTAATCTTGCAATGCAATCAATAAAAATATAGTTTTCAATTGATTTAAAATGTTTGTTGATTATAGTCGATCGCACTAAATAAGCGAACAATGCTTAAATACGATAAAAATAAAAGAAGATGTGAATTAAACAAAGGAATTAGAGAACTTTCTCTGTACTTACAAATAGTCTCCGCAACATTTCCGTGTACGTATTGAGTTCCGTATCTCTTTTTGAGAGCAGTAATTGTTTTCTCACCAATAGCGTTCTGGAATCATTCGGATAATATGCATATAAAAGAATTCTATGCATATATAAACTTGAATAAAACAATTAATCGATCAATTGTTGAAGATAAGATTAAGTTAACAAAAAATGTGGTTAAATCTAAAAAAGTGATACGAGATTGTATGTTTAAGATTCTCCTTCTCTCATACAAATTACTTTACGAATTACTTTACTAATTTAATTATTTTTTTCACTAATTATTAAATTAAATATTTCATTATAAGAAATATTATTTTTTTCTTATATAACATTTTCTAAAGTGAAGAAAAATCACGCTGATCTTTATTGCTCACCAGTTCATTATAGTTGTCAAGATGATCCTTAGTGTGACCGTAAGGGTAGAGCAAAAGCTGCGAATAGCTGTGGAACGAGATATATGCGTAGATCTTATCAATAATAGTCGCGATATATTCAGACATGCTCTTCGTTTCAATGTCAGAGAACGGTGCGCTTCCGGCATAAGTTTCGGAGCAAGGATTGTTACTAGATCCACCAGCTAGAAATGTCAAAATGTAACGTTAAATTTTACGAGTTTATCAAAATAATCTCTCGTCTCTTTCATATTACATATACGTGACTATTAAACTTTCACTAAGTTATAAAGCACTTACTGTTCCATCTGTAGCCCCAATTTCTGTTCGGATCGCTGCCTTTGCACAACATACCGTACGGCTTGCGCGTCTTTCTCCACATTCGATTCTGAAAGCGGTCGGAAAATACGTAAACCGTCTCAATTTTGTAATTCTTTTGTAAACGTTGCAACGTGTGCAATCTTTCAAACGAGGCTTACCGTGGTGTGCGTGTACACGTATCCGTCTGGGTTAAATGACGGGAATATGTACCAGTCGTGTCTCTCCGCCAGAGATCTGATATCCGAATTCTTGCTGGTCAGCAACTGATGAAGGATGTACATGACGGTCGCAGGCGAGATCCATTCCCTTGCGTGAATGCCACCCTCGATGAAGACACCGGGCTGGGTTGTCCTGTTGAAGGAGACCTTGACGCCTTTGATCTGACGTCCCTCGTAAGTTTTGCCGCCCACGACGACTTGCACCTTGTCGGGATATTGCTTGGCCAGATCGTTCAGGTTCTTGTAAATTTCGTCGAGAGTGTGATAGTTGGTGAAATCGAAATAGCCCGATCGACTGAGAATTACGCCCTGCTCGGCGTCGATCAACTCCTGAACGTCGTCGATGTGAAGTGTGTAGCGCAAACCGAGATTGCCCATCGTCTCGTAGAATTCGGGCAACTTGTGCGGAGCTACCATGAGATCCACGGCTCTGGCCCCGTAATTCGTGGCCGAACTCGCCCAGATGGAATACTGTAAATAACAATTCAATGTTTTTTTTTATAACTTTTTCTGAAGTAAAAGCAGTTTGTTTTATTCGAAGTACTTGGTA
Source organism: Pseudomyrmex flavicornis (assembly GCA_014825475.1). NCBI lineage: Eukaryota > Metazoa > Arthropoda > Insecta > Hymenoptera > Formicidae > Pseudomyrmex > Pseudomyrmex flavicornis. Next base: position 4,743 of record QVNW01001490.1, read on the forward strand.
TCTGTTTGTAATTTTTATTTAAAAGATTTACTCACTCCATCCTGAACATCATTTTCAAGTTCGTTCAGAAGAGTGATTTGATCATCTGTCGTTGGGTTAAGTCTGAAGACTTTGAAATCTTTGAAGCTGGCCCTTTGACTTTCAGAAGCCGCAAGGCCCACGGCAGCGCACAGCACTAATATCTTCCACATGACGACACTGTACGAACACAATTTTATACAATTGTAATCGCGTTCATAAAAAAATTTATTCCAATTGTTTATATATATATATATGTATACATTTATACAGGTGAGTAGATAACATTTATAATTTACAGTGGATGCGTTTTAATTAAAAAAAAAACTTGAAAACATCCTTTGCCACGAATTCAATTTTAATCATCTCTTTAATTCACACAAAATCGATCAGTCGTAAAATAATTGTTACTTATAATACACACGAGTGCGCAATAATTTATAAAACGTTGACAATTTATTACATATTTTTTCACAGTTAATTACATATTTTTTGTTGACAAGAATCACCTTATTCAAACGTCTTATCCTCCGCGAATCGGAAACACTTGTGACTGTTGTTTTGTTCCGTTCATTATATAGTATACAATGCACACGACACCAACAATGACATTATTTCAGAACACTAATGAAAAATCAAACGTTTCAAACAAATAAATAAAGAGTCGGTTTTATCACTCGTCGGATTAAAAAAAAAGAGTCAGTGGAAAAGATTAGTTATCGCGATTACTTAACACAATATCGTGGAGAAGTTTTTGCGTCCTTTGTTTGACTTTGTTGCGTCCACATAAAAGTGGAAAGCGTTATCAGAATTATAAACAAAAAGAAGTAGTAGCCAAAAATGGTCTAAAAATAAACGTAGCGTTAAAAATAAATAGAATCTACGTACAAAATGAAAGCATATAGCAATAAAATCAATTATCCAAAAAAAAAAGGAAGGAGAAAGAAAAACGGAAATAAATCGCGTCTCGATATTTCTGACTATCGAATTCCAGGTCGATCAAACTCGAATGCCGTCAGTGGCGGCAATGAATAAGAAGCGTTTGTATAATTTCATATTTTCTTTTTAAATAACATGTAACTATAGTTTTGCGCAAGATCAATCGATTAGCAACATTTTAATTGTTACACGTATATTTCTATTTTTATCAGTGAAGTGTTACACATGTCATATTCAATTATTTATTTATCAACTATAATTGTATTGTACGCGTGATTGATAATAGAATTTTTTTTTGTTCAACATGCACTCAATAGAAACTAGACGATCGATCAAAATCCGATAAAACATTCTCGTTCACCTAACTGTACAAATAAAGAAATTTCTTATCCGGTTTTCGTAAGAATGTCATTGAATTGTTTCCAGTACGAACAATTGCAAAATCACGAGCATCGCGTCTTTATCTGTGTATGATTTCCAGTTTCTTTTGTTTTTGTTCTTCGATTCTCGCAAACATTATTAATTATGTGATTATTGTAAACAAAAAAAAAAAAAGAAAGAAAAGAAGATTGCCGTCATGCTCGATAATTGCTCACTTCTATTACAGAAAAATGAATAGAAAGAAGTAAAGGATTTTAGTTTGATAAACAAATTTCACGGACAATTGGTGCGGCAACAAATAGAAATCTCTGCATATTACCTGTATGACAACAGCTGGCGGAGAATCACGTGGAATGCGTTTGCGGAGTATGTGTCCCGGACGGAGTCGTCTTTCGACTTTTATACATGCGTTTTTTTCCAGATGATGGCATACGTGAGATCATGTGGAATAACGGGATATATATGGGCGTTAATTTGCATACACAATTAAGTTATTTGGAAGTCATCAGCACAAGGTTCATACAACATAGCTGTGTCCTTGATTTATCATTTGCCTTGATGATATGCGGGTCTTTATCACAATTGTGCGTGTAATTACTAATTGAAGAGAACCTGTAATTATATATATATTCTTTCACGTTGAATATACAACGTGTGTTCGTATGAGATCCATTTTAGTAGTAGACGCGACAGAAAATCGAAGAAAAAAGTTGAAGTGTCATGAAAAGTGAGTATTCGTCTCTACAGTTATGATTTTCGTCAGTAACTAATATAGCGGATAAAAAAATGTCGAAGCAACGGAAAATTTATTTCTAAATCCGTCGTTGGATACATGACACATGACACTAACATTTAGAAATAAATTTTTTTTTTTTTTTTTAATTATTGTGAATAGTTTTCATTTATTTTCTCAACGTGATACTAATTCATCGTCTGACATCTCTCCTAAGTGTTTGAAATGTGGTCTGACATCTCTGCTAAATGTCTATTACATTATGAAAGATGATTTGATGAGAAAATGCCCTCTCGCTTCGGCTGAAATATATATTTGGCGTCATCAAAATGCATGACTGTGACACACATTTCTAGTCATTTAAATATTTATATTTGTTATCACTTTAATGACGCACAGCAAAGAAGTGTTTTAAATTTTTACTGTTATCAAGAGCAAAAATGTACATATAGAAGTTGACCTATTTTCATATGGCTTGTAAAAATAATCTCTACATATTTCTTCTGTTGTGACATATTTATTAACAATGCTTTACAAGATCTTACTTGTGCCGCGCGTACGAATATATATATATACATATGTATATATATTTATTTATTTATATATGTATATATATTCTATATTCTATATATTATATATATTTGCTTTACTAACTAAAACTTTATTTATCTATTTATTTATTTATTCATAACATTCATATACGCAACACATAGCATTATGTACATAACATTTTTTTCTAAAATCGTTTCTAAAATCGCGCTCGAAAAAAGTGACTCCTACAAATTATCAACTCTGTCCCGTTGCGCATTATGTGCGCGCGGTACTCTCGACACGTACCCTAATTCCTATTCCGTCATTACTGATAGTACTTCAAAAAAATCTACAAGTACTACACGCAAACCTGTAAATCTTCAGTACTGTCAATAATAATGGAACAAACGTGTAGCAAATGAATTTAGGAACGAGTTTAATTTATGTCCATTGAAATTGTGGCTGCAAAAGACTGCAGTATACATAGAAAAACCTACGTAGCATTTTTTCTCACAAGTAACTCGTTTGCCATTGTATTTTTCTCCCAACATCTCTCGTATGAGCATACAAATTAATATTTTCCTCGCTTTAAGGTATCCGTGCGATCAAGTAAAAACTTCCTTTAATTAATCCTTCAATTAGTTTTTCACTTCAGAGGAGAAACTCGACAAGTGTGTGCTCAATATTTTATATATTATATAAAATAATATATATTACAGTACAAATATAAAGTAGTAATGTATATTCATACTATATTATATATTGTGTACATTATATATAATTATATAAAATATATATATCTATTTTTTTCGTCTTTTGATATCTATACGGCAGTTTTTAAAACTCACTGTACTTCGTTTTCAATTGTTAGTGAAATAAATACTGTACACAAATTAGATGTATACGTATATAATATATGTAATCAAAATTTTTACGATAATTATCTTTTCTCACTCTAAAATTCGCTACAAGAGAAAATGCGATATTAAAAAACCATGTGTGATGGAAACTAAATTTTAGATATAAATACACAGATACCTCAGAACGTGAGATTTATGTATATACTAAAAATTGTATCTGTGAAAAATCATTCTTGAATCAGTATATAAAGTTTTAATTTGTCTGTAGAAAATGTATTGAAAACAGTGCGTTATCCAGTCACATCTGGATTCAACATTTTTATATAACATGTTAAATATAAAATACTTTCCGCGAGAGAGAGTATTTTTCTCTTCGATCAGTCCTCTTCGTAGTCATATCAGAATAACAGAAGCGTATACATAGCTGTAAACTTATAAATTTATGTTAACTTATAAAACGTGATATTGCGCATACACGTGTACTAAAGATAATAGTAATCTAGCAGCTAAATCAAAGTGTCACGTTACATCACAGTCTGCAATTTGTTACGCGCCTCATACTATAACCGATCGAACGTGAATGCCTGTGTCTCCGAAACCACGTTGTAAGACAATATATTTTATTCGACAATATATATTCAAGATAACCAAAATTAAAAAAATAATTATCTAGGTATATTTATTATTTTTCAAATTGCTTTATAAAAGATTTATATAACTATGTATTTGTGTATATTTTTATCATAAAATTGCTATCAAGACGTGGTCGAAGATGTAATCATCTAGACATTGCACACATTGCTCAGTGCTACAACAAAAAATGCTTTTTCTCAAGGTAAACTGCTGATACATATATATATATATATATATCATCACTTGCAATAAAACTACAGAGAAGATTGAATACACTCTTTTATATACAAAACTTAGTATTATAAACAACCGCAATCGCAATCAACCGAACGCATCATCTTATTATAAAAACAAATTATCATTCATTCTTTTGTTTTTACAAGATTCTTTTTCTTTTCCTTTTTTTTTTTTTTTTAAATAGATTGTAAAGATCTTCTTGCTAAAAATGAGACTCCGATATTCTATATTGCATATAGTATCTATATATACTATATAAAATGCGTTTGCTTTGGGCGCTTACGCGCTTTAAGTCACCTCGTCTTTATTGCTCTTTAAATGCAGAGCAAAGATAGAATAACGCTTAAAAAGCGTGAGCGTTCAAAGCGAACGCACTTATAGTGTCACAGAACATATGGAAAACAAAAATGTCAAGAGAGAGATGGTATCTATATATTAATATAGAATATTAATTTGATATGTAATGCAATTACGGCACAGAAAGATTATCAATATTACTTTTGGCCAATGTGGAATTTTATCTCTGTCTAATATCTAAAAGTTGTCTCTTCTCATATTTTTTTTTGGAGAATTATTTTTCCTAATAGTTGTTCTTCGTGAGCTGATCTGGTGATGTTTTGTTAAAATAATCCTTCCTGACGCAGTTACAGAAGATTTTTCTTCCTTCTTATCTGTAACTTTGTAACGCTACAAATTGCGACGTTTCAAATTGCAAAGATTTTTAACGTAATATGCGATAATATGCACATATTAAAAGTTACAGGATAGACCCGCTGAGCTCTCTAAAAAAACAGAATCGAGTAATAAATAAAGTACGTCAGCAAACAGAAAAACTGACGGATATATATGGCGCTCCATTACACATTACTCACCCGATCGTATCCTGATCCTCATCGATCGCGTTCTGCTATAAATGGGTAACTTCCATCCCGTGGGGTAACCTATGTCCTTGAGCATGACTCATACTGAGCTGTCTCGTTGCCATACCTCCGCCACACTGACTGCTCCAATCCGCAGTAGGCACCGGCGTTCGATAAAATTTGGACGAAGTCTTGTTGAATATTGGCAACAGCTCGTTCGCCTCGGTAGACAATGCCTAAAGAGATTAAAAAAACGATTTCATTTATAAAACATAAATCTCTCTATCTTTAGATAAAAAGTAATATAAAAATCAACGATAATATAAAAGTTAACAATAGTTTTACATTAAATGTATATTTTTTCGATATATTTTCACCGAGAGAAATGTAAAGCAATTACCTTCAGATAAATAATAGTGTCGGTCCCGTAGCCTTCGCAACTAAGCAACACAATGTCGCCGTGAAGATATCTGGCATACAGCCGTGACAACGGGAGACCGTATCCGTATCCCGCAAGAGGTACGGTGTGAGCGTCGGATTTGCTCGGTTGCGGAGCGGTGCTGTACATGTACTTAAATAAATGGTCCGTTTGTGAGCGAGGTATGCCGCCACCTCTGTCAGATATCTGAAGCAAAATTGATGCGTAATCGCGGCTCGGACTTCATCTTCTAAAAAAAAAAATCGTCGAGTCGTTGTCTCGTACCTTCACGCAAATATCTTCTTTGCCGTGCACTAGCAAAACCTCAAGCGGTGGATAATTATCTGAATCCGATCCGCGATGTTCCATCACGGCTCGCATGCTGTTCTTGAAAATCTCGAACAGCATATGATACAAATGACTCGGCACATACATGATTCTAATCTCACTGCTACGTTCATACTCTGAAATAAAAACAAATTAGACAACGATTAGAAAAGAAATTTAATTACAAAATCGCTCATAGATAATTTTACTAAAACATCAAAACTATAGCGAAAATTTTGCATAATGTACAAAATGTCTCTGACGGATTGCACACACTATAATAGTTGACTAGCGCCATCTCTAATAACTGCTAAACAGAATATTTAATATCGCAAATTGGTACACGTTCAAATCCAATTATAACATTAGTTTTTTTCGAATCGATTCCTTTCTCAGAGAAAGCGCTGGCAAACTACACCGAGATGTTGCCAAGAAACTTCCTTTAAACAAGCTTTAGTGTTAGCTTTAGTTTAAGAGCTGTTTATAGATTCGAAGTTTCGAGTCTGTGTTTTGCATTTGTGTATTAATCCGTACATCGAGAGTAAGAAGAGAAGTTTGCAAATCCGTCAGAATTCATCGGGCGAAGACTAAAAGACTAACGATAAATTCATAACTTTACGGAAAGAATCGTTCGTCCCAACATAAATTACTTACTAGAGTCACTAGAAAACAATAAACATGTAGACTTGCCATTATGTTGTCTGACTATCAATTCCGGACTAGCCAAATAATATTGATCGCACAAAAACCGTGCGTTCTCGTAAGCGTCCTTAATGACGCCCATCACGTCACAGGATGGGTCTATACAACCCACGTGTCGGCTGTGTCCGTTCAATTGTCCGCCGAAAAGTAGAGCTAAAACAAACATAAGGTCAACGTAAATTTGTTAATAAAGGTCAACGTATACATCAGTGACACATCAGTGTGCACGCGATCGTCTCATTATCGTCTCGACAGACTTACTGTGTTGATTGATAAGCATACGAATAGAAATGCGAGACATGAAGAATCTGTCTAGGAAATACTGAATGCTGTTCTCAGTTTGCACGTCCACGTCGTGCGATTCCTTCAGCTCCAGAACGCCCTGCGCCATCGTCTGAACGACGTCGGTGTGTCTGTTCCGGATCTTGATCAGAGCCTGGCAAAATCTGTAAGAAACATCACACACAATCGGTGAAAACTCGCAATTCGTTTTTGACTTCGCGACGCGGATGATAGAGTAAATTATGTTCAGCAAAATTTGTTTTTGTTTTTTATTTTTTTTTTTCCAAGAGAGTGCTTAATTCAACACACTCACTTGTCTAAAGTGGTTGAGTTGACAACGGCTTTCTCGAAGTCTATTATTTCGTCGAAGGAAGTGGCATATAAATTATTCACAATACCCACACTAGGCATCTTCAGTAAGTTGTCCGGCAACAGATGGATCTCCTTCATGATGTTGGCGAGTCGTACTGGCAGTTCCTTCCGCAGAAATATGAAGGACTTCCTTTCGCAGGCGCTCAGACCTGTAAAAAACACAGATCGACGTGCACGATATCATAATTGGGATCTTTCAACATGTCTCTTTCTCGAGTACATCAATACAGAAGTAATTAACTTTATCGCATCGAGGCGATTGTCGTCGGCTTTGTTGCTCAATCGGAGTGTCTTGTGATAACAGGAAGCTCGAAATTGTTTTCCGAGAACTTACAGCCGTATGCAAACAAGATACCTATCTTGTGCAAACTCACACAGAAATAAAATTTTGCCAATTTTATTTTATTTTGTTGAATCTTATTATCTTTTTCTTTTGTTATCTCTATAACATTTGCGAGTTTTGCGCGTATATTTTTCGCCGAAATTTTAGAAAGCATGTACCAGAAAGAGCAATAATTCACGTGTTATCGTGACAATTCCATAGAGAAAACAAATCGCGAATTTGATAAGAGTTCTCGAACACGTTTTTTGACAAAGTGGCTCAGCACTGATTTCGTAAACGTGTTGAGGAGAAAAAAATGAATGACATTCGAATGAATCTATTTCAAGAAAGAAACGGTCTTCTCTTCTATGTATGACGAAATATTTTCAGAAAACACGGTAATAGCTGTTTGCTAACAAGACGATATTATAGGGACAGAGCTATCGAAATTGATAAAATTTTTATCACATTTGACAATTGCGCATCTCGTTCAATATTGTTGGAAGAAACGGATTAACGAAGATTTCACGCAAAATTTAATTAAGATACCGCACGCGCGCGTTTTTTTTTTATATCTACGTCGAGTTTCAAATCTTCAAACCAGAGAGTTTAACAAGTTATTTTTGAAGAACTGTTGAACGATGATTCACAATATTGAGCTACCTTTTTACAGGCGCAATGTGCAAACACAAGCTACAGCAAACGGACAGAAGATCGTAAAAGAATTTAAAAAAATCGACGTTTAATCAATTTCAAAGAACTACGATTACGTGTATTGACACTTTTGTTTCAGCATCTTGCGGCAAAAAGATTACATATCGAAAGTCTATAAAACGTACGCTCTTGACAACGTCCTGTGTGAGAGATTACACGTGAAAACAATTCGCACAAAAGCCGCTGCGCGTCATGTCATTGTCTATAGAATATGTACCAAAACATCGATATAAACTTCCTGTAAACCGAACGACTTGCAGTAATCATACACTGACTTACTTATATAACAACGTGTTACCATTGTTACCATCACTATTGACAAATACGAACTACCTGTCATATTCCTCGTACGTTTAAACGTTCGACTGTTCAATTACGACTTTATATAAATCAACACAATTACAATATTTTAAATACAATATTTTCGTTTCTTCTTGATTCATTGCTTTTATTAAATGTAATTAAAATTTACATTATTTTTTTTAATGAAATGAGACGCGTATCATTAAAGAAAATTAAATGTCCGCATCTTGCAGACACACATACATATTGTTGTGGTATAGAAATATTACGATCTATCGTCTATAAAGTATTTGATGTCGGCATGCTTAGGTACAAATGCCGATAAATCGATCGTATAATGTGCCTTCTTATTTTTCCGGCAAAGTGAAAATTCAATTATTTACAAAGACGCCTGTGTGAGACAAGTTCCCAGGTGCATACGCCGACGGCGTCGTTGCTCTGAAAATAAACCTCGACCTCGCGAACACGCAACACATGAGAGAATTGTTACTTCGTGGATCCGTGAGGCTGAGAAAAATTACGTATTACAGCACGTATTAATGTAATAATTGAATGCAGAAAAAAATTTGCACCAAACGTTCAATGCCATGCCGTGTACTCATTAATGAGACATTCGTGCGTTCATCAGCAATTAAACAAACTTTACATCACGTCTCAGAATTTCAATAATTTTGAAAAAGACGAAGTATATTTTTAAATAAGAAAAAATTAAGTAGAGAGAGAGAGAGAGTGAGAGAGAGAGAAAATATATATATAAAACTTAGTTTTTAAATTTAGTTTTTAAATTTTCTAGAGATAATACGACACACATTTTTAGCATTTTCTTAATACGCATTTATTTCTGAAAAGACGCATTTATTTCTGTATCAGACAAATTTTTGGCCTCATAAAAATCTAAGTTGAAGAAGTGTATCGAGATTAGAAACAACTGCTCGTTTAATTATTCGAAGGTCGATAAAGATAAAGTATCCTTATCACATGGCGTATTAACCATCAATGATAGAAGATTGGTAACGTCGGAAAGAACGAACGACGAAGACTGTATTTCGTGCGCAGTTTTAATCAAACTTAATAAAGACGTAGGTTGGACGTCATTCTCTCAATGGCGTTTTCATTTGTTGGTGCGATACTCAGTTTCCCATTGCTTGATTGAATTAAATTTCCGGAAGAGTTTCACGAGACGTGTGTGTGTGTGTGTGTATTCCGTAATTTTTGTACAAAACTTCCGATGAAAAGAGCAGAAATTATTTTTTATATTTATTGATGAGACTCGAATACTCAAAGGTCGAAACGTCTAACATAACATGTCACGATAGAAGACTACAGAGTAAAAATTTACGCAAAAAATAGCGTTTAGCTGTTTTTCGTTTTTTCTGTTAATTTAACACAATTGTTAACGAGAGACGTCAATCGGTGTTTGTCATTTGTCAAACCTCGCAGACGGAAGACGCGAATCGACGTTATTTCAGTTTTCGGACGTTGAAGACGCGAGATAACAATACAGATCTTGTACCTGTCAAACCTGTTATTGTGTGAATAATAATCATTATATTTATTTGATTTTATGTTTATAACATGACGTCTTTATAGACCTTTAATTCAATTTTAAAGAACTAATCGAAGTAAAGAATTTGTCTCAGATGTGCGGGAGCTGAAACTCGACCAGTTTCGCAATATACACGCCGACAATGTGTTAAAAAGAAGTAGATAATTCTTTCTCGAATTTTACACTATATAAAGCGCGTAATGTGAGGCGAACGTGTTCGTAGGCGTCGAAACGAGATTGCATCTTCATGATGGAGTCCACGAGAACGAGGAAAAACGCGCGGCCGACGATTCGATTTCAGAGGCGATCGGCTGAGAAATTGCGAGGAAATTGAACGGCCCTTATCTCTGCCAGACACACACAGGTCGGATGGATTGTGCTTTTAATTTAAAATCTCGTTTGACAAAGCGAAACTGGATAAGCGGGCAATTCTGCGGCATCTATCCGTTTCTAATCTCGGACACTGGTGCGCGCTCGTGTACATTTGCATCGCATCGATCGCTTGTATCGAAATTTCCCAATATCGCGGTGACCTTTCAATTATGTTACGATGGGCAATCTACTTCGACGATAAATTAAATTTAAACAAATTGGAGTAAATGTGGTAAAAATCGATCAAATCCAAACAAACTGTAAAATTAACGTGCGATATTACAAGTTAATATCGTAAATGACGGATTAAAATTATTTCTTATCTAAACTTATTCTGAAATAAAAACTTAATTGAGGACACGTGAAATAACAAAATGTTTTCTCTCCGAGTTATTAGAAACAGTCTAAATTTTCTCTCGAGCACTCTGTTTAATTTCATTAACAGTCCGCGTATTCAGCACATATACACGCACACGAAGTGGAAGTGACGCAACAAGGCCGTTACCTTTCGGAATTATAATATCGACTTAGACATTTTATCTCGCGTGGATAAACACACGCAGAATTTTATCGCTGTGCTTCGCACAAGAAGTATTATCAACGAGTTTTCTACGCGTTCTTCCTCCGATCGACGTTGAACAGTCGGTTCTTACTCACGCGCGAATTGCAAAACCAAATACATCTCATATGACTCGGTTCTTTATTCTGAGTCATCGCGTAGCGCGTGGCTCACAAATACAGATAAGAAAGTTGTTTTGCGCGAGTTTTCAGATAGGAATCTTTGTTCCTGCTCTCGAATTCGACTCTCGAGCCGACAAAAAGAGACGACGTACATAGATTAAAATAAACCAAACAAGACATTCGCAAACGAAAGTGTTACTCACGCAATTAATACCATTTTCGATGAGAGGACGACAAAAGAAAATTAAAAAAAAAAAAAAAAAAAAGCACTTCAGTGTGAACATAACGAAAAAATTTATTTGTAAGAATTAGCTTGCATTACTCAATTATACTGACAGCTTGGCTCAATAACGAGGTCATTGACTTCTCGCGAGAAAATAACACCGACAACGATCGAATTCTTCTCCTCCTCATGATGGTTTCTCTTTAGCGAGAACTTATCACTGCCGTGCAAACAAAAAGAGAATAACAAAATTTCGAGATAGCAAAGAGTGACTGAGAATGACGTCAAACAAAATCAGCTGTTTACCGTCTGCGTACGTGTAACGGTAAGTCTGAAGTGAACTTTGTTCCTGATATATGTGTGTGTACGATCAACAGAATTTACTCTGCCAAATTTGTAAATAAGCACAGGTCTTTCTTTACTGACTTACGTTATACATCGATTATCTGCAAAAGAATAACTTATTTATTTGGATCATATGCTGCATTTTCTTTCCTCTCGTTGTCTGTTTTTTTTTTTTTTTTTTTTTTAAATCAAACAGAGCTCGATAATGCACAGTTCAATCGAACGATAAATCTCTTGCGTTCAAACCACTTCGATCCTAATGATCGCCAACGTATGTAACTTTTCTTCAATAAAAAGATTTTCCACCAAAATTATGCCCGGCAGGAAACGATATTGACACCCACAATGTCGCGCTTGAAGAGCAATCATATTTTTATTATATTCTGCGCTATAAATTTTTATACACGTATATAAACAAATATATATGCGTGTCGTGTACGCAGTGAGAGAGATTATCTGCACGTATACAATATGACTGCATTATCGAGGTCATATTTGCACAGAGAACGGCTAACTAGTCGGTTCTTCACGCTAATAAACAGCAAAGCAAGAGGGTCACTTCATTTTCACATCCTCGTATTTAGCATTCAGACCACAGCAATGCACAACATTAGAGCACGCACTGCAAGGTGTGACAGGATGTTCTAAATGTATTATTCTCTTTTCAGAGATTTCATTATATCAATTGTGCGTGTGGATTCGCAATCTTGCAAACGTAAAATACACGTGTTAAAATTCCTTCTGGCAGCCAGTGACCGTGTGTATTAGAAATACACGTAATCAATTGTATTTCACGTAATCAAATGCAAGCATATTTTTTTTTGCACAAAATAATCGAGAAAAAAACTGACTGATGAAAAGAAAGTTGTTTCCGGATAAGATTATTTATATGCATTTTCAATCTCGCGATAACTATTCGTCCCTGTATGTATTACGACCGATATACCGCCGGGAAGTTTCAATCTTCGCGTAAAAGAGAAACAATCGTTTTTTTTTTTGTATCGTAATTGCAGTGACGTGTGTGTTACGGAAGAAAAACTAGCAATTTAAATATATTCCATTCGATGATTGAAATCGAAACTGGCGAACTTTGATCTAATCCACAATCGCTTCCACGAAAAGTTCATCAAACACTGCTGACCGGTCTTATATATCAACATCGATTTCCAATACGATCAGTGTACAAAAGGACTGCAGACAGATTGCTGTGTAAAAAAAAGTACGCTACATCTGTAGACAATATTACGTAAATTTACGCTATCTAATCGAAAATCGTTATAATTACAGAATAGATAAGAAAAATTATATTTTTTTGAAGAATAAATCTCTCTTGTAGAAAAAAAATCGTATTTGCTCTTGTTGAGAATAAGATGCAACATGCGCGTGTTGTGTGTGAGATATAACGTTTGATTTATCACATCTGTCTCTTTCATTAGCATTGTCTGTGCGAACAAACTAATTTTGACGTTCACGTGTTTGTATTCAGATATTCACTCGAGTTTCTATAAGCGAGCATAGAAGATTTCGCTCGTGTTCACTGTAAATTTTTTTAAATATTCTTCTATTAACAGCACTGTAAATATTCAAGCGATGTGTGACACATCGCATCTCTAATAATTAATTAACGCGCACGTTTGCGGAAACGCGTAACCAAAGAAATAACTCTTGGGCGATAACGCGAAGGTATAACCGCAATCCGTCAAGTCGAGAGTGCTTCGCTCGAAAGAGAAAAAAAATATCTTAACCGATTCGCAGATTACGTGATCTGTCGATGATGCATCGCGTAAGCGCGTATCAAAGTGTTTTCGTAATTATGTAACGCGATTTTCTCGCGTACATACGTGCTGTAAATATTTTGCTTTTTTGTTTTTAACTTATTAAATAAGCGAAACTTCCAAGAATCGTACAGTTTTATTGGAGCAAAAACCAAAAAAGAAAAAAGATTAATTATCAGTTCTCGTAACATATGTAGAATTTCGTAACACATGTATTTTAGTCGTGACTAAAAAGAAATTAAAAAAAAAACGATATTTCTCACGCCGACAAGATAAACTAACAAATAACAAAGCACTTCCACATTTTTTCCTGGAAATTACACACAAGAAACCAATGGCAAATTATGTAAAAATTCATCAAACACTGTTGTTCGGTTTTATATCAACGATTTCCAATACGATAGTACGTCATATCTATAGACAAGGTTACATAAGATTTACGCCAATCGAAAACCATCGCTTAAATATAACAATATAATAATAAATTGTATAACATAATAATTACAGAATATATAAAAAAAAGCAGTGCAAAAAATATAAAGAATATGTTGTTCGTATCGACAAAGTAAAAAATATCTTTGCATATGTAACGCGTAGATATTAAAGCAGAAAGAGCGTGTTGTCAATAAACATAAAAATAAATATCGGTGAACTTTACGTAGGATTCTAAAACTCGTAAACTACGTAGAAACATAAACGATCGCTAATCCATCCGCGAATTAAATAAACAGAATATCTATGTGTTGGTATTTAGCTCACATAGATAATGTATTTGTGCGATAATCTGTAGAGATACGGGCTTTCTTTGTCATAGACTAAGCTCCGAAGTGCGAAAGATAAAGAGAATACTGAAGTTTCAATTGAACACGCTCAGCCAAGTGGTGAAGTAGTACGTGTATTAAACGAGATGAGTACGTATTACGAGATGAGTATAATAAAACCAAACAGCTGTTTCCTATACGTTATGTTTCTTCATTGACCACGTTTCTCAATCTGCTCCTGTTGTAAAATATCTCGCGCTCTTTCGAAGTAATTTAAAAAAAAAAGAAGAGAATCAGCGTTTTATCCACAAAACATAGACGCCAATTTAATCGTCAATTAATTTTTAAAACAAATTCTGTTATTACCAGAAGACTCGAGATTTTCTCCGCAAAATACTGCAAACCTCGTTCTCATCGTCAGTCGTCGTCAATTTATTAAACAAAAATGTCTTATTTTTTATCAAAAGTTTATTTTTTTATCAATAGAATTGATATTATTCATCTATGAATATTTAATTCCCACTGCATATTTTTCTTTCCTTAATAAGACAGATAATATATATTGCACAATTAACGAGCATTAGCGATAAATAATTATTCGTTTCTTTCTGCAATGTCACGTTCAAATATTGAAAATTACGCACCGCGTGTGCATTTAACGTGCGTTACTGACAATATCGTTTTTTTTCTTTTCAAATAAAAAAAGAAAAATATTCGCTTCGAGAAAACACGGAATACAGTATATGCGTTTTATGTTTTTGATTTTAAAAGCGTACGACTGCGGATTTAACATCAGATCTTGATTTGTTACGTCAGTCTCGATCGTGCGAGGTCAACCGTGTCGAGAGACTGAGATTTTCGGACGCTACGAAATAAAATACCCCGACAAACACACACTTCGGAGAAACGCTGATACCTATATAGGTCAATTTAAAAATAATATCAAAGACGTCAAGTGTATATTTACATATTATCGTCATCTGAGGGTTGGAGTGTGTTTCACGCGTATAGAAAATCACATTTTCGATATAGAACAGTCTAATCCTCAAGATGATATATTATATACATAATATATACGATTGTGTATGAAGATTGACAAGAAATATTCACTCGATTCTCGGTCAGCGCGTACCCACTCATCTTAATCAAAGCGTACATTCACTCAATAATCTCAATTACATACCGCTTGCATACGCAAATCGTATCGCAGAGAATACGTGCGGGAGATTCATACATTCTTTCGGTTCGACCAGTCATCCATCATGAAAGCGCCAATAATAGTAGACACTTTCGTCGTACGTGAAGTATGCGTGATGATAACGCGCAATGCGATACCGATGATGATCTCTGACTCCGTGGCGTGATAAAAATGTCTAATGAAAGTTTAATAACGTCGCGATAAAATGTATGCACATGTATAATCGGTCACAAAACATATTCTGACACCGTTCATCACATAATATAAAAAGTGTACAAAATATTATATAGATATATAGTTTTTAAATATTTTAATATATCAAATATGTAAAAAAACATAAAACAAAAATATTAAATAAAATAAGAATTCACATACACAAATAAAATAAGAATTCGCAACACCGTTCTATTCCGTCCAGCAAAAACTATAATTTGTAAAAAAATTTTAAATAAAAATCACAGATCAAAAAGTTGTAGTGTCCGCGATTTGAATTGTGTTTTCTATTCTTCGCTTTCTTGCTTACAATCAGTTCATTATAAAAAAGAGATGAACAAAAACACGTGTCAATTCAGATAATGTTGTTTTCATTTTGATGTATCATTCTCGGAAGATCTATCGATTCGCGTTGGGGAACAAAGTTCGCTATAACGACGTGACGTACACATATTTTTGGCAAAACGCGCGATAGACACACATGTGAGCATGCGTGATTTCACGGTCACGACTTTCTACATGTGCAAAGTCCACATCGGCGGTAACATCCGCAATGTGGACTCCCTCCTCTCTTTCGTATTATTTTATCAAAATCTCCGCCAAATCGTGTGGGCGGACGTACCGAAAGGTGACTCGCGAGTTTATTCCATTTCCGCTTTTTAAGTTCACATAGAGAATCGATGTGGCAGTGACCTTAAACGGTGTAGTTCTCATCATCTCGCGACCTTGACCCAGTGCATATTATTCTGAGGTAACCATCCGTTACCGACTTTTTATCAGTTTCTTTAACCTTCCGTTTCGATTTTTTTACACAACAAATCTTTTGGTCGATTTTCAATAGTCGTGTACATTATTCTCCATTAGATTAGATTCACATTGAAGATCAATAGACAGCGTGGCGACATGTGTTTCTATGAATTATAATAGACTTTATTGAATTCCTCTTTAGACGCGTTTGTGATGTTTACTTCTCTAGCGCAGAACACTAGTTAGATGAATACACACGACGATGTATACTTGTGTATTCGAAACAGCAAACAAGAGGTGAACGACTCCAGCTGTAACCCAAATACCAACGATTCTGATGTTTCATTTTGGTCACTCGTTCTTTACAATTGTCATTTAATTCTTTACTTCAAAAATATTTAAACGTTTTTCTCTGAAGTCAGTTCCGCTTTTATACACAAGACAACGCTCTGTGCTAAGTTTATCTTTCTGTTATTTCTCTTTTAACCTCGGACTGAAATATCTGTGATAACACCCAATAGTGATATCACGATCACGCGAAGAATCTTAAAAAATAAAAAACAACATTGATCACACGCGCTCCTAACGAATATTTATTCATTAACGTGGCAAGCAGTAACTCGCTCGGTCGGGTTGTTTACGCGCGAAGCGATTGTATCACGTGCGTATATCCGTTATCGCACTTTATCGGAGAGAGTGTAAACGACATTGCAAGTAAAAAAAAAAAGAGAATATCGTCTAGGATTGAGAAGAATGAAAAAAAAATCGTTAGAATAAAAGAAAAAATCAAGACTGCATTGCACACGCATGTAAAATATTAGGAATTTCGAAGAATCGGATTTGCACAACACACACGCGTCATGCGTGTGTAGATTAGCATATTAACAACGCTGTGTTTTTAATGATATTGTAAACACGAATGTAATAGCGAGTATTACACAAAGTGTCCTTGAAAGGAGCCTCCGAAGTTCTCAAGTGCGCTGTATTGTGTTGAACTAGAGAAATTGCGTTATTTTTTATGTTATATTTTTCCTCTCTCTCTCTCTTATATGTAAAGCTTGTTTGATAATTATGAACATTACATATGAATAAGTTTAAAAAGTATATAAATAAATAAATAAATTTAGTCATTTATATGTAAATAAATTTAACAAAATGTTTTGTTATCTATAATAAAATTCAGGTCGTCAAACAGGTTAAAATGAATGTAAAATGCTGTGTGTATTATGAAATAAAAAATTATACGTTTGATCTGTAAATTGAAAACGTAAATTCAATCATGTATGCAAATTTTCTTACAATCGCAAACATGACGCAATGCTAATGTGTTGCGTAATTATATTTCAAATTTTTCTTCGTTAATCCAAAACACATTCGTACACTATTTCGTTCTAACTCATGGGGCATTGTGTTTTGCAATTTAATTTTTATACAATCAGAACATAGCATCGTGCAAGTTCACGCTATAATTGCAATATCGAACAACGACGAAGAGATATCGCGCGCGACGAGATATTGCTCCGTTTCATTAAGTAACAAAACTAATCATCAACTGTGTTTACTGACACACATACGTTGCGATAGTACATGCGTACAAGTTCTATGACGTGTATTGCGTGTGTTGTACGTTTCTAAATGCTCTTAAGTAAAACATTGTAATATCTTTTCTTTCTTAACGCGTTTTGTTTTGTCATAAATAAAATAATAAACAAAAACTTCCAGATGCGCTTCGCACGCTTTTTAACGAAATCATTCAGAGCCCGTACTTCTTGCGTAAGTAATTTTTGACTGCAGTGAAAAGCAAAATTTCCGGATAAAATAAATTTTGAACGCAATATGAAAGTTCCGTTCGGGGTCCGGAATTGGGCTGCCTCTCTTCTCCGTCAATCGCGTTTAATCGACGTAAC
This sequence comes from Pseudomyrmex flavicornis, assembly GCA_014825475.1. NCBI lineage: Eukaryota > Metazoa > Arthropoda > Insecta > Hymenoptera > Formicidae > Pseudomyrmex > Pseudomyrmex flavicornis. The sequence continues at coordinate 23,143 of QVNW01001490.1, forward strand.
AAGCGGGAGAGAGAGAGAGAGAGAGAGAGAGTGAGCCGCGAGACGAACGGCACGTACGCACGTCACGGGATATAGTGCTTCTGCCGTGGACAAATCGAGACGACCGGTAAAAAAAAAAAAAGCGGACGTCGGCGCGCGTCAAGGAAACGCAAACATCGGGCGTAAGAGGCGGAGAAGAAAAGCGTGCGATGCGTCAAGGGCGAGAAGAGAACTCACCGAAATCGATGAACTGTTTTATCGAGAGCGGTGAGGGGTTGAACTGCGAATAGAAGTCCAACATCTTGTTGATGTTGCCCAAACAGTGCCGTGTGAGCTTCATCTCGCGGTGCGTCGTCGTTACACATTAAATCCGCGGGGACGAAGAATCCGGTTTTTTCTTTTCGCAACACGTCGCAAGACCGAGAACGCGGCGTTTCCGTGTCAACCAAAGCAGACCGCGACTTATACTCTGTGGTCGAACTTGACGAAGTAATGGAAGAAGAAGCCGGACCGTGATGCTTGTAACTCTCTCTTTCTCTGTGGCAGTTGATGGCAGTGGGCACAGCTGCCGCGGCGAGAATAAAATATAACTATGGTCGAGCCGAGGCTGAGGAAATCGCGTCAACGAGTGCTCGAGAACTCGGAGCGTGGTGCGGTGTATGCGGATCTCACACCGAGCTGCGCATGCGCACGTCAAATTATTCACCGACTCGCGCGCACACACGCACACGTGAAATTAATTGTAATTTAATCATCATATATACATCATATAAAGTAATTAATTTACTTTGTTTGCCAGTTCTAACAAATTTATTTGTTTGTATTGTACGATTCTATATACATGTAACAGAATCAGAAAAATATAAAAAAATAATTTGTTTATTTTAAATATTTAGTATGCACACTCAAATATATAAATGGAATATTGTGTTGCGGAGAGGAATAAATTGAAAGAATTATTTTATGCGACACTCGCAGACATAACAAGTAATATATTTCTTGTTTATATTTAGAAAAAAAAAAAACGATTGAAATTCGTTAGCGCATTTTTACTTTTTTCGTTGTTCGAATTCCGGAAGTGACAGGCGTCGCAACGCCACCAACTCACGCGGGGTGACACCGGGAAAATTAACCTCTCTGTTCTTGTTCCCGATGCTTGTGTGTGGCGCGAGTCTTGCCGCTTGTTTCACAGGCATAACGAGAATCGTTCGCAACAATCGCGTGTTTCGTAAAACGAGACTCGCAAACGCGTCGAGAATCGCATCCCGATTACTCGATCGCGGCGTGACACATTGTTTTCAGGTTAGGGAAACTTTTTTTTGTTGCAACGGTCTTCTGCTAGACGATCAGCACCGCGTGAAATTTCGAATTTGCGCTTTTTCGTCGTAAAAGTCGTCCGACGGTCGTCGCGGCCGTGCGAGATTTCGCGAGTGTCACGTGACGAACCTTTTCTCGCGCGTTCGAAAAAGGGCATGTCGCTCGCTCGCGTGAGATTTCGCTTTTTAGACGAGTTTAGTCGCGCGCTTGACTCACGCGTTGGCGCTACTGACTTCCGGCGGAGACAAGCCCATGTGGACGATCTCAGCGGAGGCTCCGATTAGTCCGTGAACAGGCGTGTTTTTCGTGCGTTGCTCTTCTTCGCACTCGTCGCGTGTCACGCACGTCGAAGTTCTCGTAGGTCTTCCTTCGTGCAATCCGGACTTGGTGGTGTCGCAATGGCCGATCTGGATAACTTCTTTGCTAAAAAAGATCGAAAGAAGGCGAAAGGAAAGAAATTCGCCACGACCGACGAAGTCGCTAAAAAGCTGGAAGAGACGGGCAAGCGACTCGAGAAATCCAAGAAGGAGAAGCCGGTGAATCCCGAGGGGGACGAATCTCCCACTGAGGTGAGGCGATGTCTGGAGCAACGCGAATGGAATGTTTCTTCGTCGCGGGGAAAGGGAGGGCGGAGGGGGTTCTAGAAAACTCGTGTTCGCTCACGGCGCTGCCATGTTTGTTCCCATATGACGAATGTCACGTTGCATAGGGCCGATGGCGATGACGCGCGAAATATCTCGAATTAGCTGGAGCATGTTTTATGTAATCATCTAACGCGCGAGACACGTGCGTTGACGCGGCCGTAAAGCGCATTTTTCGGAGTTTTTCTCAATCGTAAGGTTTCTCGCGTTTCACGTGACTCTAAGGGTGCAAAACCATGTACTTTTCGCGTAACCGATCATATATTTCAATTCTTCACCTAGATGTTCCACCAGAAATAATTAAAAAAAAACGTTCGAAGTTTATCGATTACGCAAAAAATATGTGCCGTGACATCGTGTCCCAATAATTCTACGTAATGTGCGTTTAGTGACGATATGTAAAAAAGTGACATTTATTTTCTGGATTAGTTCCCGCGCACATTCTTAACGCGTTATAGATTGTTTCTTTGTCATGGAATTATGTGGGGGATTCAATTGTCGTCAAAAGAGAATCGATAATAGGAATGTTTTCTTTATGTCACAAATCACAAAGAGACACACAATCTTTTCTTTTATTGATTTCAGGAGGAAGATGAATGGAAAGAATTCGAGGAGGAGAAGAAGGACTACAGTGGTCTAAAAATCGGAGTTCTGACAATAAATGACAGCCTTGAAGCGGAGTCGGATGATGAGAGGGGTACAGGCGAGAATAGTTCGGACGGAGAATCCGGCGAGGGTGGTACAAAAAACTCGGGACCATGGAAGAAACCGGATCTACCGCCAGCAGAAGTGCCAGCAGAAGTACCTGCGCCATCGCAGGCGGCACCACCTGCGTCCACTGGAACTACAAGTTACAAAGCGCCACATTTAAGAAATCAACCCACATTTATTAGTCCACGACCACGGGGCAAGAATGTCGCACCTGATATAAGCAGCGAGGAATACTTCCCAACGTTGAGCTCGAAACCTCCCCAGCAAAATAACAGCAGCAGTAGTCAGTGGGGAAGACGGTAAGATACAATTCGTGCGGGATGGATATGATGTATTGTTAAAAGAGGGTCAAATCAACAATTTTCCTGCCACAAGATATATACAATATATTTACAATACATTTCTAATCATAGGCGGCGAGACGAAGGAGCTTTCGAAGAAGTTCGCAATCGGGGTGGCAGCAGATACGTACCGGACACGCAAGCTCAAGCGCCCAAGCTCTCTTTGGGTAACAAATACGGCGCGTTGTCGCAAGATCAGAGCTGAAAACACCTGTCCGGATCAAATCAAACGACAAATCAACATTACATCGTCGCTCCTCTCCGTTTCGTGGCCCAGCCGTGCCCAAATCTATTTTCTAGACTTAGGATTCAGACGCGTGTATCATAAATAGCATGCACACACATTTGTGTAAGATTCGGAGACGTTGATTCTGATTCTCTTTGTCGGCGATCTTGAAGTGATCGCGAAACGGATCATCGATCCCTTGTGTAACAGGAGAATTCGGAATATATTCGGATACTCCGGATATTATTTACGTTATATTTACGAATGGAATCGGTTTCTACGGATACCTGTACGAAGACTTACTTGTGATGCGAAAAATATATCGGCAAGACGGAGGAGTTGTACGCGTGTGCGACGCAGGTGCTCGTATGATTCCGATTCTCTTTCCGAGTCCTACTTTATATCCGCACGTGCGCCCACAAACTTGTGTAATTAAACTGGAAACGAATATCGTACATGTGTATGCGTATAAGCTTATTTTCATACAAGGTGTAGACAAGAACTGCGATTGGAACTCGACTTTTATATATACATACACATATATATATATATATTTCACTTTGTAATCAGCATGTTAATACGCTGTTTCCGGAAAGGCGTACGACAGAAAAAGGATGCACCGGCGCTCGAGTTCTCGAAACGACGATCGAACGGACAAACAACTTTGTCGACGCGGAAAAAAAAGGAAAAACAAAATACGCGTTATTGCCGTTACGCAAATTGTACTTTAAAAAAAAAAACAAAAAAAACAACTATCGTTGGAGTACTTTACATGGTAATATTCGAACTTTTTTTTTTTTATACGGTGCTACTTTTAATTTAGCGTGCATACTTACTGCCACGGAGATCGATGCCTTCTCATTGAGATTATCGGTGTAGATAGAACACAGACGTTGGCATTGTAACGTCCGAACACGATAAACTTCGAGATCGGCACGGCGATGTCGGGGAAATTTACGCGAGAGAGAAAGAGAGAGACAGAGAAAGAGAGCGATCTCAGCTGTTTTTTAGAATTATATCTATCGTAAGTCACGAGTCTCGAGAGATCGCGAGATGGATTCCTTTTTTGGATTCTCTTTCTTTCCACGTTCGAAAGGAGAGAGGACAGAGAGAGAGAGAGATAAGGTATATATTTATATATTATTAAACAAATGTACGCGGGGCTGGGCTTTGGAACGGTGCGAAAATAATAAGAGATAAGAATTAAAGTGTAAAACACACACGAATGAAACTTGAGTGAGAGTAACGAGAGGGTGCGAAGGGCGAAATATATTGCGAAACGCGACGGGCGTGTCGCGGCGATGTTGTTGTGTATACAAACTAGGAAGAAGAAAGACGTAGACCGCATTCACTCATGTTAACACGTAAAGAAAATCCTACGTACCTCTTTGTTGACGATTGATGTGTAATTTTCCTGTTTTTTTTTTTTTTTTTGTTGAGGAGAAAAGAACTTTCTCGATACAAAGATATGGGGAGAGCGATATATAGATAATATCACAAGTCCGTTTCTCATAAGAGACGGTTTTTTTCTCGTTAGCGGATCTCGTTGACGGGAGGGAGGAGCACGTTATTTTCGAGATACGAGACGAGAAGAATGCCATATACGGAAACGATAGGATACTAAATATGAATTCTTGTATAGCGTGTGATAAAATGTGATTATTTATGAATAAATTTCCTAGGGTAACTCTCATACGTTACTATCTTTGAATTTTTTTTTCTATTTTTGTTTTTGTTTAATCGTATCGTGTGTCATCGATCGAAAAATCCTCCAGTGCGAGATGGGGCGACGAATAGTCGGACCGATCGTTTCGCCGGAAATAAAAGCGTAACATCCGCTGAAAGTGTATCGGTCTTCGGTGATAATGCGTTACAACGCTACACAAAATTTATAATATACCGTAAGCACGCGACGAGAATACGCAACATTTGTGCCTCTCGAGGACGGATTCAAATTGATTTTTTAGTCGCCGCGGCGGCGCGGATTAGCCTGCCCTTTGTTACAGAATAGTTGAGATAACAATAATTTTATCGCTATTGTTATATATGAGAGAGAGAGAGAGAAAAAGAGAAAGAGCGATGTATAGAACGACAGGAAGTGAGTGTGCGCGAAAGAGTGGGGTGCGTGACATATATTTAATAAAATTCGATCACAAAATTACATCTCGAATGTAGTCGCTTTCTTTCACTCCTTTTTATGCAAAATTCTATTCCGCTCTCGACCGTGTACAGGTTTCAAAAGGTAAACTTCACTATTAACAACGTTTGTATTAAAATATAAGAATTATACTATATTAAAAATATCAGTGTAACAACAATCACATTATATGTAACATTCTTGGGCACAAGTGTCCATGTTATCCTTGGAAAAAGGAGTTTGTAAAAACAACATGATATTCCGTCATCAAATAGCTTCGATAAAACACTCGGTGTTTCTCTCATTCCTCGGAAGGTATTTAACAATTATAAGCGTTTCTTATCCTGCGCTTTTGTCCGCGGAATTTGATGAAAGATTCAGAAAACGTCGTCCGGGCTCGCCGATTCATCAACGCTGCGGAAAACAATAACAAAGAAAAATAGCGAGACAATCTCTAGTCTTGCACTTCCTTTCTGTGATTATAAGACGGATCGCGATCATACTTCTCGCAATACTTGAGCCCGTGACTTCCGTTGTTGCTGTAAAACTCGTACATGGGACGTTCCAACAAGGAAGGCTTGAAGCGCGGCAGAAAATATACCCAGGCCGATGTGATCTCTCTCACCTGAAAAACGAAAAGAGTCTATTTGAGAAAACAGAAAATCTCTATTCAATCTCAAAGAATAAATTCAGGAGAAACGCGCGCGTTAATATAAAAAAATCACAGTCACCTGTTCTAAAGGTTTTCCAAAGGACATTAGGTTTTCCGGAGCCATCAGTATCTGCTCCTGCGTTCGCTCGTAAAACGTAGGATTCTCCTCCAGTTCATCCAATTTCGCAAACATTTGGGAATCCACGTCGTATACTTCTCCGAGCACTTGCTGTATTTTTATCAAAAAATAATCGTGCGCATAATTTTTTTACCGCGATAAACACTGTTCAATTGTGTTGTGAAGTAAGGAACTGAGAGCAGTCTCTCGACATTGTAACAATTTAATCAGAGATGAACAAATAATTGCTTGAAGAGCAAGTGCAGAATATGTTCTTCGTAAAACTGTCACATGAGATGTCAAATAAATCAATTATATATAGTTTAGTTTAAATAAAGAATTTTCGAGCATCAAAACACAGACGAAAATAAAAAGATATAAAATTTGATTGACTCAAATCTTCTCGGTCTTTTGAGACCTTCAACTTACATGGCCGGTATTCGGTTGCTTCAAGAGGAAGGGCACGTTGTACTTCGTTGCGATCACCAGAGGATACCGGACGCTCGTTCTGCCGACACCCAGGAACTTTGCGAAGCCGTTCGCGGCGTTCTTAAGCAAAAAGTGATTCGGCTCGCCACGTTTCAGCGTGCCGTACACGAACACGCGGTGCAGCGGGCTCTTGAACAGGTTTTCGTACATGTTGCTTACACGATGTGCGTTAGAAAAAAAAATCAACAAAACGCGCACGGACGGTTTGTCACGCGCCACTGCCAGCCATCGTGATGACAACAATATAAAAAAAAAATGATATGTTATCAGCTGTTATATTTCTTACTTGCGTGTGCGAGTCACGTTATATACGTCACACAATAAAAATCGAGGAAGATGTGATTGAGGTTTGCATATCTCGAATAATTGGAATGTGTCACGAGAGTGTGTGCCGACAGCAAGAACTTTTCCCGCCCATTATGAAGACAATGTACATACACGAGTGCTTACATTCCGAGTTTCATGAAGTTCGAGAAATTAATTGACATACACACACGAGAGAAAAACTTTTGCCTAATATTCACGTAACGTGACCTGTGGTTTGCTTCAGCGCGGCCATCGTCAGTAATAGCAGAACGTGCGTTTGACAGTACACGGTAACTGTCAAGATCAGCTGGGAGAGGTAAAATGCGCCGCCGTTAGATGTCAGTAACGTCAACCGGCGCGATTCATTCGGATTATTGTTTCTGCATTTTCCGCTTTTGTTTTCGTTCTCGCAATTTAGTTTTACAATTGCCTCGCAATTACAAGCGACAATTGCGCTCCGACGTGTTGTAATCAGGTTAGTGTAACTTAATATATATATATATATATCGAACAGATCGCAAAACACACGAAGGATTCGCAAAGAGATTATTACAGTATTTTTGACGGAATTGAGTCTATTACGACGTGTTGTGCCTCGTGAGACAAATCTCTCGCGAAGCGTCGATAATCCGATTAAATTAATTACCTCGGTGATCGTTGCAGGTTCCTCGTCCAGAATCCGCGATTGCAAATCGTGATAGAAGTCCATCTCGATAATAAGAAACACGACTGCAGCGTGCAGCAACATTTTCACAAAGTACACAACGACCGAGATTGACAATGCGATGGACCGGAGCTCGCGCTCGGACGCAAAAGGCATTGCGCAGTGTGATAAGATAAAGATCGTCCAGTAAGAGATCATCGAGAAATTGCACCATTCCCAATCGCGTTACTCCGACGAACAATAGACCTGAGTAGAAGGTAACTTTTAAAGAAGTTCTGAATTTAAAGACTATAAAAAATTGTAACATAATTGAGAAAAATAATTTTTCCAAGTTCAAAGTTCAAATAAAAAATTCAACGTACAGCTTTAAAATTAACACTGACTTTTCATATCAAAAGAAAATAGAAAGAAACAAGGAGCATTGTGTTGGAAACAAAGATCTACATTTAATCCATTTGATAATATTGCATTGAATTTCTTGCGAAATATTTTGCTCTCCTCCACGAGATCTTTAGAGAGACTCCTTTGAATCGTCTCACTGTCCTGTCGTCTGCGACGTAAAAGCTCTTGAACCGTCGACTCCTCGTCTTTTTTGGACGTCATTGCCCTAATTACGGAGATGGGAGAAGCTTGTGAAACAAATTGATACAAAGTGTTTCCACTGTTGCGAATGTGTATTCGTTACACATAATGCTAACGATTACTTCCAGAGATACGTATAGCAGTCCTCGAGTGGAATCGTTCGGTAGCATGTAAATGTGATAATACAAGCACAGCATTAATTTCTTTAACGTTTTACTCGTTATTATCTGAATTGAACGCAAAAGAAAAAAAAACGCGCAATAATTCTCAGCGGAACAGAAATCAATCGGCGTAAAACTTTTTGAGAAAATACTTGAGTAGAAGACGTTGATCGGGAGTTGCAGTTCGGCTTTTTATCTTCGGCGAACTGTGACTGATCGGTCACTGTAAAATTTTGAAAACTGTCGCAAAGCGACTCTTATATTAAAAGCAACTTGAAAAATCCAAGCACGTACGTTTCTTAGAACTCGAAGTTAAACTTCGACGCAGCGACGTGTTGCTTACCCTCTCCCGCGCTGTGACGAAAGTTTCCAAGTTGTCTCGATTATCCAACTGTAATTACAGTTTTTTATTTACTGTCGGACAATGATAATAGCGGTGAGGATAAACCATCTTGCTCTCCAGTTCGACGAATCTGCGACTCTTTTTTCTCAAAGTGAATCTGTTAAGTTACGCTAATCAGGGAAAAAAACAAAGTAGTTTTAATATGAAGCCAATTTGAATACGTTTCGTCAACGTTTTTAACAATACAAGCTCCTCGATTATCAAGGCTCCGTAATCTTCTATCTTGTTTCCGGTTACCACCAAGCCAAGAGATCTACGAGAGTGTCACAGCGGTCGCTCCGTAATTAAAACTATTTTCACGTATAGAAAAAAAAGAGAATTAACTTCAGAATTTTTTGGCGCAAAATTATTTAACAAATGTGCAGTCGATATTGATTCGGAGCGTCGCAGCGATGTGCTTGATGTGCACTGACGTGATCTTGTGTTGTAACATGTTATATACTTTGTGTGCTTTATTATTATTATTATTATTATTATTATTATTATTATTATTATAAAAATTTAAAAGTCTTCGATTCTCGATATATGTTGTTTTTCGCTCGCGTGCATCATAATCGTGATGAAATTTCTTTGTGTTTTCGTGCACGGGTCATAAGTTTATCGAGCACCGGCGTTTGTATGTGTATTTTGGACGTTCTGCTGCGAACAGCAGTGTAATCTGATGCTCGGGAAATATAGGGGTTGCCAACCCCCTCCCGTGCGACCATGTGTAACCCCGGGAAAAGCCTTCGGGAAAGCAACTCCGTGCGAGTGAACTCTGGTGCGCGAGTGTGCGCGTGTGCGTGCGTGCGTGCATGCGCGCTCGTGTAATACGAAGCGAGTCGCGATAAAGGCCAGTCGTGAGGCTTTCGAGGGGATTAAAGTCTGTAATTACGGAGCAGCAGGAACGATTACCGAAATGATTTGTGTCGGTCCTAACGGCGCCGCAAACGGCCGCCGTAAAACTCCGGGCGCTCGATCGATGACACATCCCGCAGCTATGAGAAACGCACAGTTGCGTTTAATCGATCGCACGCATTGAAGGGCAAGAATGCCCACGATCGAAGAGACAACATTGTTGTGAATTTTTACGTGAAGATAAAAAGATTTATAAAATTCACGCACCGCGCGCGTGAGAGAGAGAGAGGGAACGCGTCTCGGTGATTTGAAGACAAACGCTTGAGAGAAATATATGGAAAAATTTTGAACATTAACGATCGTGAAAGAGCGCTTAACATTATTTTCTAAATCTATCACATATATAGATAATACTATCGTATACAAGTTCCATATTTAATATTCCAATTAATCATTTATTTCCGAGAGTGATTGCTCGTCTGTCGCGGTGTAAATACCGAATGTTACAACCCGTTCGTGACTTGTCATAGGAGCAAGATCGATTGTCCAATTCTGTTCCGAGTTTTATATACACGGCGGCTGACAAGTTCGCGTCTCGTAATAGCGCCGGTTTGCCGGACGCGCCGTCGGTCGTATGTTCCTCAGTCGTGCTTCGCGCGTCCAGCGAGCTGCACGCGAGTTGGATTGCACGCGCTTTTGTCCCGTGATTATAGACACGTTGACAAATCCGCGCGTGTCCCATTCGTTTAAAAAAAAAAGTGACTCTTTTGCTTCACTGAATTGCGATCATCACATTTCGTCCGTTTCATGGAACATCGATCCCGCTACGGAGCGTCGTCGGATTAAACGCAAGAGGGAAACGACGTAACGTGAGTCGCGCTATCAATTACATCTGTACTGTGCGTTTAATTAACTTCAATTTACGAACACAGCCGACTCTTCAACTAGAATTTCAGTCAAAACGTTGTTGATTACACAAAGTATTATTTTATTTTCGCAACAACATTATGGTTTTAGAATACAAATATAAGAGGAAATCCTCGTATCTTTTTAAATAGAAAAATTGAAAGTTTTCCGATCTTTTAATTATTTTCACGATAAAAAAATTACGTCGGAATAAAAAATAAGATTCTGTGACTCTCGTAATGAGAATATCTTCGTACAAAAGGATTTATTCATTGATACGGATGTTCGATAACGACACACACGAAAGAAACTTGTACTTTGCCGCGTTAATAATCGCCGTTTCGCGATCGTTCGGTGCTTCTTCCGCGAGCGCGCATCAATTTGCGAGTGTTTACATCGGGGCGATGTCAGGGCGCGCCGTAATCACACGGTATATATGAATTATGCATCCTTGCGAGGTAGTTTCGAATTTCTTCCTGGATGCAACTCTCGACCGCATGGTCTCGAAAGATCGTTAATATTAATTTTGGACGACGTGCGTTACACCCGTTGAATTAGTATAAATTGCAGCATCATGCGGAGACGACTAGCTCGTCAATTAAACCGCATCATCTCGCCGTTGGGAGACGCCGTTTGGTTTCACAGACCACCGAGGTCTGTTTCGTCAGCGACGCGTCGAGCTTCGAATCGAGCGTTTTATTTTACGGATTTTTTTTAATAAAAAAATACAAAATAACAACACACCGAGATGTGAAAAGTTTTTTTTTTTTATTTTTTATCGCGAGAAGGAGTCGGACAGGCTTTTGCGCGCGATAAGCAGTTCGATTTTCCCGTCGCTCAGTGAAATGAGATGCTTGCCCATGGGCAAGAATGTCTCAGGTCGCTGCAATAGTGCACTCTGTTTATGCAAGAATGTCTGACAAGTAGTTGAGCATAGGGAAGGGGACAGAAGTATCTTGCATAACAGAGGATTTGAAGATAATCACGTCACTTGTACGAAATCGTACAAGAATAACGAAATACTTCGCTTTCAATCAAAATGTTCGGAAACCAAGTAAGTTTGAGAGCGAGATCTCCGCGTTGAGAAATTTCTTTGCCGAGAGTTTGGAGAATCCGCGCGCGGATTCTCCAGATCCTCTCGATTCTCGCTTTTGGCCGTGAGCAGGGGCGGTAAAGCGCAAAGTGGATCTTTCGGGATCAAATCGCGTTTCCAGATGCTGCGCCGCGCTCGGTGCAGCCGGTCGACCGCTTGTTACAGCCGCGCTCACTTGTAAATTCAACTTATTCTTCTTTTTTTTTCTCGACGCGGAAGGGAGCTCGCTCGCTTCTTCTTCTTCTTCTTCTTCGTCGTATTCTCTTTCTTTTTCTTTTTCCCCGTGAAAGGAATGCGGACGACTCGTGTCTGGAGAACGACTCGATGAACAAAAGGGGTTTCCCGTTTTGCTATGAGGGGCCTTCTGGGTCTTTTCTTTTCGACTCGCAAGTGGGTCACAGCTGATACGCACGAAAACCAAGTGGCAAAAAGATAAGTGGCAAAGAAATTACTTGAGGTGGAATAGAAAGATACGGGACCGAGAGCATTGTGCTTCTTTTGCGTTTTCAATCTCTTCGAGAGAAATTCTAATGCGAGATTGTTAAAAAATCATTGATTATATGCGATCTTTAATTATTATATACGTTCTGATGAGGAGACGATGTTAAAAACGTTCATGCGATTTGTAATTAATTTACGTATCATCTATTTTGCATCTTTTATTGCTCTAGAAGCGCAATTTTAAAAACAAAATTGTTTTTTTGTTAAAACCATTTTTCTCACTCTCCACTTCGCGACGTGAATTCTCACAGTCGTCGCACTCGAGTTATCGGAAAGTCAAGTTTCACACTCTTTCTCCTTCAGGGTGGAGCTCTTTCTTTCTCAAAGGAACAACATGTCACGCATGTTGACGCGCATTATTTAAGACGACGTCCGCGAAATGGCAATTAAAATGCGCCGCGTGTCATTTCACGCAAATGCGCGCGAGCAGACCGCGCGAGCGCGCGCAAGCAGAAGAATAAATAAATCGAGAGGAAGCGATGGCTGCCAATCGAATATCGCTACTTTCACGAGTGGTGCGTGTATGAAACGCGGTTAAAAGCGCGTTTCGATACGTAGCGAAAAACATGCGCGAAAAATAAATATTTCCAGAACAAAAAAGAGTTGTAACTCTACGTGTCTTTCTGTGTAACATGTACAAAAAAAAAAAAAAAAAAAAAAAAAAAGCTTGAAATATCACAGTGTGACTTTTTTCCGCGAAATACAATTACGTTTTTTAATTCGCGAGAACTCGACGGTTTTTCACGAAACCAACGTATTCCGAGTGTGATCTCATTGCGCGTGTCTGTTCGTCGCGAATTTTTCTCTCTCTCGTCGCAATCAAGTCAAACGGAAGTGTTGGTAACCCACAAAGGGAGACGAGAGATCGCGCTCTCGGACCGTTTTACATTCCGTGGGTGTTTTCTCGCCTCTTTCCCTTCCCTCGGCATCAGCGTCTCTCTCTTTTGCTCTCTCCTCGTCCACCCACTCTCTCTCTCGGTCGCTCTCTTCTGTCTATTGCTGCTATCTCCTCCTGTCTTCCTGGCCGTCTCCGCTCACGAAGACCGTGGGCATAGCCAGTCGCTGTGTCATCGAGGCCCGATATATCATAAATATAAATTGACTTGGGCGCTCGCGCGTGTGCGCGCATAAACGAAGCGCGGCCGGTGCGGTGCGAGCGACGCGCGCGAAGGGAATGTTAATGTTTGACCGGCAGCGATGTGCTCGCCAAAAATGATAAACGCATCGCACCGACAAGTTTAACACGCCCTTCCGTACGCGCATAAACACGAGAATTTAGAATCGAACGACGCGAGAGAGTTTAGCCTCCGCGAAGTCGAAGGCAATTTGCCGCGAGAAACCGGTCTCTCTCTCTTTCTTTCCGTATACCGATGATAATTCATCAGCGGTTTAAAAAGAATTCATTTGTTTTTTCATACGGGAGAGAACAATAGGTATTTAGTGTAGGCGCGATACAGCGTGTTATCTGATAGACGCGCCGCTGGGAAATATAGAATCTGTGAATTCATTCCCCGAATGAATAGTCGAACTTTATTCGCTTTATTTTTCGCCAAATCATCTAAGAGGGATTTAAAGTTCTTAAAATTTTATCTCGCTTTATGCGCGAGATTATGCTGCAGTGTCATCGTTTTAAATGGATCAAAATAACGAGATTATAAAGTGAGAGCGCGCGCACGATTGAAAATCGTCGATTTCGCGCGGATCAGCAGCGTTTGTTCGTGAAATCGCTCGTCGCGCAGTTTTCTCGTTTCTCTCTGGTTTTTTTTTTTTTTTTTTTTTTTTTTTTATTTCAAACGCGGCAGAAAGCGCGAGAAAGCGCGCGGCCGCACGAAGCAAGGGATGGTATAATCGTGCTGGCCTTGCGACCGCCTTCGGCGATTAGTCCGCGCGCGCAGAATTATGCACGCAGATGCGGGCGCAACTTCCTGAGGATCGAGATAAGCTCGTTAGCGCGCGGCGTTTGTGCGCGCTGCTCCGCCACACAAGTGCCCCGGCCGCGAACTCGCGCCCGGGATCCGACGATAAAACTTTGACGGATCGTTTTTAGCGCGTGTCCAATCTAAACAGCACACGGTGCGCTACTCGGTGATTGAAACGTCTGGAGGAGATTTGATTGGCGCACCGCGTGTATCTCAGAAACGTGTATCGCAGATCTATCTCGGGGAGAAATAGATCCCCGAGTTTTTGACTTCTCTTCGTAACTTGTCAATCCGTGCGTTTGTTTCGGGTTTTTGTTTTTGTTACAGATTGTTGTTGTTCGACTGGACTTCGTTATGTCTCTTAAGGCGGATAGAATTGTATAAATTATTCAAATTAAATTGCGTTTATTTGCAAAAAAACAAGACGAGCGCGAAGTTTATTATCATAATCGAGGCCGCCGTAATCGGACCAAGACTCTCTTCAAACGACTCGCACGCGGGACTTAATAGACCAATCGACGACGACGGTTTATCTTAATAGTCGGGTCTTCGATGCCCGGAGCCGGCGAGATCACCGTTAGACCTTAAGGTCGTTGTCGTCGTTCCTTAATTATCCCGTCGGTCGTTACGCTAGAATCGCGGCGCGACTCGCATCGCTGTTATCACGCGGCACGGTTCGCCCATAAATAACGTTCGACCGGCGATCGCTCGGAAGTAATTCCTCGCCGCGCGCATCATGCCTCTTGCCGATCGCGTTGATCATGCCTCGATATATCCAGCGATTATATTGGAGGATGGGGAATTATTTTCATTCTCGTAGAACGCGGACGCGTCGCGTTCCATACGTCGGAGAATCTCGAACTCGTTAAAAATTTTTCGGCGCAGAGAGAGAGAGAGTAAATATGTTATTAAAGTTCTATAAAAACACAATTTTGTACATATGTGATTTATGTTATTTATATTAAAACTCTATTGCATTTGCTATTATTATAGTTTGTTTAATTGTTTTATACATTTTATTTATTTTCTTTTTTGAACCTATATCGAGCACAGTAATTAACTGTGGCGCATTTAGAATCCACTTATTTTGATTACACGATGCGTGCTCATATATATTGCATATGACTCAACGCAGTTCGCGGAACAATTATACATCTCACCGTGATTTTCTCGACCGAGGCAGATCGGTCGCACGCTCGGCGCGGTTTAGGATCGCACGCGGTCGCTCGAAAAAAAAACAAAGATTGCACGGCTCTCGGAATCTCAATAAATCACTACGGTTGAAAATCGATGGTGGGTGCGCGCGAGAAGAAGCCAGGAGGACGAGAAAAGAGGCAGAGCGGTGAATTCTCTCTCTTTCCTCGCAAACTGGATTCCGCGGAGGAGGCAGGCGAGGAGGGTCGGAGGAGAAACGAAAACAAGAGAGACGCGAGAGATGCAGCAAGCACACAGAGCACCTGTCCAACAGCTGTCTCGCATATGGCGCTGTTATGTAAGGGGAGTAGGTGTGTTTCGTTTTTCAGACCCGATCGTGAGGAGAGCAAGAGGCTTTCAAAATAATTAAGACGAGAAAGAGACCCGTGTCGCATTAATCCTTTCGTCGGGGGATTATTTAGGGGATTCTTCTTCCCCCTAAGAAAGAAGACGAGTGTTGTTTTTTTCC
Organism: Pseudomyrmex flavicornis; assembly: GCA_014825475.1. Lineage (NCBI taxonomy): Eukaryota > Metazoa > Arthropoda > Insecta > Hymenoptera > Formicidae > Pseudomyrmex > Pseudomyrmex flavicornis. The sequence goes on from QVNW01001490.1 coordinate 38,789, forward strand.
TCCTCCCTCCCCCGAGAAAAGATACGAGAGAACATGATTCTCTTCCATTCCACCTTCGTATTATCTCCGTAACGAAGGGACAAATTATAATTCCGTTCCGTGTGAAGTGAAAAGAGTTACGGCAGTTCTTTTTTTTTCTTTTTTTTTTTTTTTTCGTTGACTATTGTGATCGACTCGCCCCGGATGGCATTTGAATTTCTTATTTAGCTCACTTCATCTTCGCGGAATGCGGCATCCTCCTGCCTTTTTCTCCGGCGCAGACGCTCCGACCATTAGTCATCCGCCAATGGGTCCTCTGTCCGTTAACTCACGGTCGAAAAGGCGTAAATCAGAGGAGAATGCTAATATGTACTCCGCTTGTGAATCCAAATTCGCGCGTCTGCGGCCGGCGGGAATCTGTCCGCAACGATAAATTAGGTTTTTTTCCTTCTCAACTGCAAAAACATATTCGCAAATTACAAAAGAAAGATGTACAAATGTTCTATTTAATTCTACTCATATGTTCGATTAACTAACTTTTCTATTTTTTTCACGCGTAGAAGAGAGAGAAATAGCTAAAAATTATAAAATTTCGCTCGTAATGTGAGCGCAACGAAATATTTCACTCGATTACGAAAATTCGATCAGTGAATGCGAGCGGAAATCGTTTATGGCTTCGCGACATCCCGCAGAGCGCAACATTGTTGATCGCGCGGAAACAAATGAGACAATGACGAACTAGAAAAAAAAAAAAAAACTCGCGCGCTTTTCGAGATCTCTCGATGCGAGTTCGGCAATTAATTTTCACGACGCGGAGACTCGCACGCTCCGAGTTCTCGACACGCAGAAAGGAGCCGCGAGGATCTCCATATTAAGAGAGAGAGAGGGCGTGGCTGCGTGTAACAATGAAGCGAGCCGATTAAAATAAAAAGGAGAAATGCGCACACAGCTGTCCATCCGCAGCCGCTATGTCTATCCAACGGCGCCGCGTTTATCTTCCCCGTCCGCTCGAATCCTATAGATCGTCAAGTCGAGCATGGCTCATTAATTCCCGATCATGCGCGAGGGGACAGATCACCGTGGGACGTCGAAACAAAGAGCCAAACGCGACGGAAAATTGTTTAAGCAAAAGTGATAATCCGACGACGATGACGGTCACGTCGTCAGCTGATTGATTATTCGTTAATTAACGGTTAACGCGCGCGGGATGATAAGATACGTCGTTTACTTTTTATCCTTGTGTTATTTATCCATGAGAGGGAAGTGATTTATAGCCGCGCGGTGAACTCGTTTCGCGATTAACTGTCACGGTTAAACAAATGAGAAAAGTCGAGTAATCCGGTTTTGAAAAAAAAAAAAAAAAAAAACGGATTCTTCCTTCCGCTTTTAAGGGAGATTCATTTATGTCCGCGAAGTTTTGAGACGGAAACAAATATAAACAGCGATTAGAAAACGATCCTAAGTAAACACGCGTGGATGGGGAGAGTAAGTGACGGGAATGAGAGTGACAACTGCGACAACTCTCTCGCGACGAATCTCCCGGACTTCGTAATCTAATGATCGTACAAGTGATTTCTTATGATCACTTTCTCGGTTTCTCTCTGTTTTTTGAAAATAACAATCTCAACGTGCACACGCACATCGCTGTCGGAAATTTTCGCTCTTCCAAACTTGTTTGATGCGTCGTTTGTTCGAAATAAAATCGGAGATGTTGTGAAAATGTTTCTACATAATTGACGCGTTTTTTTTTTTTTTTTTTAATCCGTCGCGGTGAGATAAAAAGACAAATGGGGCATTTAGCTGGCGATAAAGAGAGCGCGGCAATTAAGTTCGCGGATCTGAAGAGCTCCGAAAATCTCGAGAGAGCGGTTTCGAGCATCACGGTTACGGGTGTTTACGAGCGAAAAGACGCCGCCCCCACAACAAACACGTCGGGAAGAGAGAACGAAAGTTGAAACGAACTGTGATTTGTTTTCTCAGATCTCGTGTTCTTTTGTGTTGGAAGAGAAAAGACATTTATCTCAAATTAAAGTTAAGATTTATCGTAATTTTGTTTTTTAACAATATCACAGAATCGTCTACACAAATTCACGTTGAATGTTGAAACCTTTAATTTACGATTAAGAAATAAAATTAATTTGTAATTAGCTTGTAAGAAGAAAATAAATTCGCGAGACTTGAAAAAGATTTCGCCGTTTGCGAATTAACGTGTCTTTGTCGTTTCGACCGAGATTTGGCGGTCTAATGAGCAAGTTGCGAGGAATCCGAATAAATGCCTTTCACATGTATTTCGGAGAAACGCGCACCGTGTGTTATTCGAGGCCTCTCCACGCGGCATTAAAAGCGAGACCGTGATGGCGAGTCCGAAACGTAGGGGGATACACACAGATCTCGGGTTACGGCACTAGCCTGACTAACAGTTCCGACTTTTTATTCTGATTTCACGGAAATCGTGAAAGGGCACGGGAGACTCCTCGCCGGGCGCGCGGGAATCATTTTGATCCTCGGATCTAAGTCTCGCGGCGCACTGCGAAGAGAGAGCGACTTCGACGAAAAAACACCTGTAAGACATTCTGTTTCGTGATCACCTCCGGAAAACCAGAATCCCGTAGTCCCAGAGTTGACTTTCCTCGAGTTCCTTTGAGAAATAACCGATCGTGTAAAAGTGACAACAGTGACCGAACCGATTCCAATTGTTGTGTATCTTTCAGATATCGAGAGGCTCGAAGGATGACATAGTATGAAAAACCAATCGATCGGCAGCATGTGCTATGTGATAGTCACCGGGCGCAGTTTGCTGTGGACGCTCTTGTCTCTGGCGGCGTTGATGGCGGTTTTATCGGGCCTCATCACTCCCAGATGGCTCGTAGGACCACCGACGATTAAGGACACGAGTAAATATTTTCTTTTCATTTTGAGCGTTATCCGGAATTCCCGTTGCACGCGCTCGCGGTAACGGTAAATAACGATAACGTCGAAGATTGTCAAATAATTCCTCTTCCTCTCCTCATGTTTCTCAACGCGGCGACTTGCATCTCGTATCGCATAACACTTCCTCGATCATGTTTTTCTCCGTTTTTGTTTTTGTTTTGGAATTTCAGAGAACGGCACGGAACTGTACACGCCGACCGTCGGGATCTTCAATCGTTGCACGCGACTGTTCGGCAGAACGCACTGCGCGAACTTCAATGTCGACGGGTTCGCGACGGATCCCAATGTATTTCCGGGATGCTGGAAGGCGTCGTTGTTTTTCCTGTCCGCGGGACTAGCGACGATGTCGGTGACCGTAATAGCCGCGCTGCTCGGATGCTGCGTGCAGAGCATCGGCCGTAAGAGCATCTTCAATCTGGCGGGAGTGGCGCAAGCGGTTGCCGGTAATGTTGCTCCTACGAAAGCGGAGGATCGAAGTGATGAAAGTTGACGAGATGACGAAACCCCGTACTAAGCTTCTTAGCTCACGAGGGAAGGAGGGAGAGAGAGAGAGATAATCCCTCGAGTGATAGATGATACTTTTACACGCATATATTTTCTTATAATACAAAGAAAACTCACACAGAAAGAAAACTTTCTCTCTCTCTCTCTCTCTCACAACTTACAAATTACGTGGCGCGGTAAAAAAGTAAAAAAAATTTAAAACTGCTAGTTTTTACAACATTGTTTTTCCAATATCGTTTGGAACATACGCGCAAAGCTCGTTAATTTTGTTTTCGAGGAACAGAACCGCGACAATAACACAAACTGTAGAAGGCAACGAACGATCGTCGCGACCGGATATTCCGTGTGCGTAACGTGCTTTCAGCCTAACAATGGCATCTCAAGTGCGAGTGGCGCAACGTCTATTGTGGGCATTGTGGCGAAAGATCTATAATGGTCCGGAATAATCAACGAGCGTGTGCGAGCCTTAAAAAGCTAATCTTTCTGTCGCGATTCCAATGAATCAGACAGCGTGAAAAATCACGTTTTCACTAGTCGTTTGCCGTTTGTTCGCGTTCTGGTTTCGAATATTTTTGTTTTCTTTTATTCACAGGCATACTGTATCTCTTCGGAATGATTCTGTATCCCGCTGGTTGGGGCGCCGAGAGAGTGCAGAGGATCTGCGGTCCTGAAGCCGACGCTTTCTATCTCGCTAACTGCAATCTCGGTAAAATAGAAAAAAAAAAAAAGAATTGTATATTTCATATTAAAAATAAAAAATTCGAGCGTGTAAATTCCACACTGCTAAAATCAAACTTCATCTTCGAAATAAAAACTTAAAACGAGAAGATTTTATAATTTAAGATCGAGAGACACGAAAGAGTTCATTATTATTTTTTTTTTTTTCAGGCTGGGCGTTTTATAGCGCGGCGATCGGCGTCGCTCTCACCTTCGTCTGCGCCGCTTTCAGCGGACAGGCGGAGAAGTCGACGGCCAGCGACAAGGTCCAGGACAAAATGAACGAAGGAAAGACCCTAATATGCTTAGCCTGAGCGCGCAAATAAAATCAGCGAGGGGTCTCTCGCTCCGTGTCGACGGGTGTCTCGGCACGATGCGTCGCGAAAAGGAATGTGCGAAGAAAACAGACGGAACTAGAAAAATGTCCACCCACGTTGTGTTCACTTAACAGAATAAAAATCGAAGACAAACTCGCACTCGACTTGAATAATTAATCGCGGGACCAGAAAGAGAGAGAGAAAGAGCTGAATATTTACGGAGATTATTATACGCATTTTCTCAGTACACGAGGATGAAGCAGCATCGAATGTACTTACCGTCTTCCCACATTTACTGCCGCGAATTCATATATATATACACGTACGTCTGCGACGCGATTGCAGAATTCCTATTTTATATTTTACACACTTTTTTTACATACAATTAAAGAAATAAAATAAAGCCACTGTAGATATTACTGTAGTGTTTGTGAATGTGAATGAAATAAATATATATTATATCGCAACAAATATATCTACGATAATTTTTCTCTGTGAGATCGCGTCTTGTCCGCGCTACCAAACCAGAAACGAATTTTTGCTTGATAAATAATGGAATTTATTCATTTTTCATTCTTATATTTATATCAACAGATTTGTTGAAATTCGATCAAATGCACAATTTTAATATAGATATACATGTACACAATGTGTGTGTTGGCTGTCAGTCGATTGTACATACATACGTATAAATAATGAAGGCACCGAGAGAATTAACCATCAATAAATTATATGAGCGAATTTTATACACAAATTCCGAAACACAATCGGTAATAAAAAAAAAAAAAAAAAAAAAAAAAAATAATATAATGAGAAAAATCACGATTATACATATAATTAACAATAATACGTGTGTATACGTGTGTGATCGTGTACTTAAGAATAATGAGTGTTATTTGGTTGATGACTTGCCGTTAAAACCGCTGACCATCGATCGGATACTAAAGAGAGTAACGCTAGAGTTGTAAAACTACGCGAAACAAAAAAAAAAAAGAAAAAGAGATTAACATGCTGTGACGAGAGACGATTTCTTATCGCGGGAATGTTGAACTTCGACGGATGCGAATTCATTTCACGTCGAATTCGTAAACGCGTCGCGACAATCAAGATATTATACCAGTCATCAACGCACTTGTTACGTATCCGCAATCGATATATCTCTCTTTTTCCCCACAAGCATTTCGAATTGTACCTATGCAACATTTGACGATTAGAACCGCGCGAAGAAACGAAGCATATCGAAGAGAGCGGGATTAATTAAATTTAGTGCGTCTCCCGGCTTTTCGTGCGAAAGACGCTGGCATACAACTACGCGCAATTACAATACGATTCGAATAAAATAATGACGTTTATCGCAGTGTGTGTTTGTGTATGTGCGTGAGAGACGTAGTGATAAGAATAATAGGAATCTTTTTACTCTCACCTGTTTAACGATATCTCTCGACGAAAGGAAAAATTGTATCGACGTATCCGATAAAAAAAAAAAAAAAAGCTATTAGGCAAACACTCGGCATAGATTCGGCCTTGTGCAGATATTGAATAATTCATTAATTCTATTTACATATACATAAGTTAAATATAACGAACTACCTGTCTAGGTTAAGGAAAATCGCGAGAAAATTGCGAGAATGATCGAATGATCTTCGAAAATACCGGTTATGATGCTGTTAGTAGCGCGATAAAAAATCACTATATATATATATATATCAAAATCATTACACAAATATATTACAGGTATTAAATATTGTTGATATTTTTTTTTATCCTTAACCTGGACACATTTTCCAACGGCGACTATTTTCAATAGAATTGAAATGCTCCTGAAAGAACGTTCCGCAGTCACCTTTTTCCCCGCATGATTGCAATCACTTGTGTATAAATTAATAATATTCATCCGACATATTTATATAACATAGAAAAACAATTTGAAAAAATGCTCTAATATAATAGATATTATATATATAATATTTATATACCTAACGATACTTCTTTACAAAATATCTTTAAGAAAAGCGAAACATCGTCGTGGTGCAATTATTGCGTTAATGCTTAGTATAATGCACGACGAAACTCGATTAAAAGCCAAAACAAAAAATGAGAGACTCTCACGAAACGTAAACTCCTGCTTGTTCTCGCCAACTCGTATATCTTTGTTTTATCTGTGTAATATTAAATGTTTTCAGCAACTTTAACACATGTACCACATACCTCCTGTTTAATACTTTCTCGTTCTTCGCTGCATATAAGTCGCGGACGATTCGTAGACGCGAGATATCTTGAATAATAGTTGCAACAAGCGGATTTTTTGTTCAAGCTGATTGAAAATGACCGACTTCGACAGCTCGTTCTCAATCTTTCGAGCCTATATGTTATTTATATATATATATATATTTTTTTTTTCTGTCGACAACTCCGATGCTAATTGACCGTATCGCTCATTCAACTCGCAACGGTTTGTTGTTACGTCTCGGGAGCGAAGATCTCAACAGAGTTGTCGACCTTCTGCGCATTGGAGCGCATCGCTCGTCTCCGCTCCTCGATCATCTGTCGTCGCGCCTGTTCCCTCGCCTCGCGCGTCTTTTTGCTCGCCTCACTGTTCGTGGTCGGTTTTGCTTTGTGAACTGATATAACTCGACGTTTACCGTTCTGTTGCGAAGTCGACGCGGTTTTCTTATCCGGCACAACCTGCACAAACATCGCACATTAATTGTTAACGATATAATCGCGAAAGATCAATTTGTTCTAACGCAGAAAATCTGAAAGAAAGATCGATTCGGTTAATTATTTGAAAGAACGTACCTCTTGCCATTGCGACTTTCTCAGTTTTTCTATCTGATCGAAGAGTTCGTTTACTTGTACAACCTGCAGCATCACCATGTCCCAGAAGCCGGCCAGGTCCTCATTCGTCGTCGGAAATTCTTCACCTGGTACCTGATTCTGGAATAAAAATTAGCACACCGATTAAAAATATCTCGTGATTTAATAATACAAGAAACACGCGTAGAAATGATTTCTTACGATGTTCTTCTGACACAATCCTTCGAACTGCTGCATCTTCTGCGAAGCTAGTAGCCTGGCTTTTCCCGCGGCTGATCTCAATTTACCAGCCGCTTCCTCTGGCAGTGCAACGGTGTCGCCGCTGGCTAATTCGGCCTCCGCAGACGCGGCCAATAAGAGCAATCTATCCGTTTCTTGCTTCAACAACTGAAAATAAACACATCTCTATAAATTCTTATCCGCCAAAAACATATCTGCATCGTGTGTAAATATAAAAAAAAAAAACATTTTTTCTCCAATCACCTTCATAAAGTAATGGCCATCTTTCTCTTCCACCTGTTCCGCTTGTTTCGGTATGTTCGTTGAACTAGCGCTGGGTTCCAGCACGGGTAACACCACTTTTGGGGCAGCTGGCTGCTGATCGGGTATACTTTTGTTATTAGCTTCGCGCTTTGGTACGTCGTCTTCTACGGTAATGGGAATTATTCTCGTTACGCTACTTTTCAAATTCGTAGTTGCGGGGGTCTTTTGCTCAGTCTTCTGTGTCACCGGTATTATCCTAAAAATAAAAAATGTAAATTTTGTCAATACAAAAACAAATTTTAACCTCGTAAACGATCTATAGACGCGTCTCACCTTTGTAGAGGCTTTAGTATTTGTTCGGAACCGTCCGTGGGTTTTCTACTACTGACTACGGGCAGCTGTGCTCGAAATTCCGGGCGCAAATGTCGAAGAACAGGCAGATTTTTCAACGACTCTTCGATATTCGTGTTGTCTTGCGAGACATTATTTTTACTGGATTTACTCTCACTAGTGCTCAGCTTGGTGATGCGTTTGAAGAAGAAGCCTTGCGCCAGAGCCCCCGGGCCGTAAAGCCGCTCCACTCGTTGCTGAATAAAGGATTTCTCGCTGCTCGACGAGGTGTTCAATGTCTGACTTTCCACCTCCATCGACGACGACCCGTTCAAAATACTGTTATCACTAAATGATGTATTTGAAACTGCAAGGAAGTAAAACAAAATTGTAAAAACATATGAGAAATTTTAACTCAATAACAAATTAAAGATTGTTTGTGATAGTGAAAGAGACTTTTCTTACCTTGTTTCGGAGAAGAGAAACTCGAGCCGAAGGACTTGTTCTGTTGCCCGCAGGACATTATCGGCGAGAGCCCGGGACTGTGTTTGTTAGGGGGACTTATCCTGATGGGGCTGAGATCGGGAAACGTCGTTTGCAACGGCACTCCCTTATCAACTTCCGAATAGCCCTGGTGACACATGCTAATTGAGCTTCTGCTCCCCACGTACGTCTCGACTTTGCACTCGTCTTTCATGCCGTTCGTGAACCCGTTCTGCCTGTCCATCGCTAGAGGCGATATCGATTGACTCTTAGGCGGATGATGAGATGTCGGAACGGTGAGATTCTCGTTGGATCTGCAATTTTTGAATAGTTTGTTGCAAACAAAACCGCACGTTTTTCCGGTAAAAAAAAAACGGTCAAAAAATCATCAAGAATGCCTCACCGGAAACCTGCAGGACTCGTGTCCCTCGTGATCAGACGCGTGCCCGGACTGCTGTCTCTCGAACGGAATCCTTCCCTCAGTTTGCTGTCGTATCTAGTGATGCCCGAGTAGCCGCTTATGCTACACGCCAATCCCAGATAACTAGGCTTCTTTGCTGCCGTCAGCTGTTCTGGCTCCGGACTGATGCAATGAGCATTGCTGACGTTCAGCGTTTTCTCATCGGGGGTGAGATGCGACTTCTGCAACGTCTCGTTGCTGCCGTTCGCCAAGTTCTCGGGTAACGACACCGGCTCGCCGTTGCACGACAGATTCAGACTGTGCAATGTCTTTTCGGATATTGAGTCCACGGTGTTCTCTGAAAGAGGAAATTCCAATTTAGCGCTCGTAGAAGATTTCTTGGGCTGAATCGTCAAGCCCAATCTCACGCAATTGTCAGACGCTGCGTCACGATAAAATCACGCGCGCGCGCGTGAGAATTTAGAATGTCGAATAATAAAATGTAACAAATTCGGAAAAGAGTAGCAACCGCTCTGTTGTAACGCGACAGCGAAATTGTAGAGAGAAATATTCAGTTGCACACAAATAGATAGTCTAACTAAATTGTTTTGATCGCGCATGCAGATTTACGCGATTCTGATTCACGTTTCGTGTGTTCCGATTAACCGACGAATGTACCATACGTCTTGACAAGAGACATTCACCTTCGAAAAGCGCTCTCGCCCACGCACTGCGCACACGCCAGCTTGTGTTAAACGAATCTTATTCACATCGTTGTTCAACACGACCTTATTTTCTACGAGAGAGAATTAATGGAACGGTTCCAACGGTCCTCGCTTGTTCGTCGAAACAAACGGACGGGGAAACTCTGAGCTTAGTCACACTTCTAAATCACAATCGACCGCAGCGAGCGATGAGCTCTACGCGGAATCCGAGATGAGCTGACGACGATCTGTCGCAGCGACGGATTCTGGAACACTGAGAACACACTCTCTCTCGCGATCAGAGATTCGTCCGCGCCTTCTTGGCAACGACGAAGAAAAGAAACGTTGCACTTGGTGCCGCTCGCTTACGGTCTAAATTCGATCGGCATTTTCGAGCGGATAAAAAGCGTCCGCGACCTGCGAGAAGGAATTAGACGGCGGAGAAGAATTGGCAGCCGAGGCGACCTTGAAATTTCGACATGGAAATACATTTCGATTAAAGATCCGAAAAAAAATCAACAATCACGAAAGATTCTGAAGATTTTGTGTTGTCGCGGACGTGTCGTATCATACGTACAGCCTTTTAATTAAAAAGTTATCTCCAACGATAATTGAAACTGCTCTGAGAGATTAGTTTTTTAGGAGATAATCCCGTGTGCTTTCAAGCGCATTTCAACGTTTTTCTACGAAATGACTCGCTCGAGCGAGGAAATCGTTCCACAGAAAAAGATTGAAATGCATTCGGATCTTCCAATGCGTCTAATCATTTCTTCGGCCGAGCTCTCGCAGAGAATTCTCTGCAAAAACGATCCCTGAAAGCCAACGTTTTCTGTCATTGTAACAAAATCACGTGCCAGAAGAAATCTTTCTAGGTATTGTATATAATATCCAAAAGTCAATAGACACACAATCTAGAAGAAGAAATTATTAATATCACAATTATATAAAAAAAAAAAAAAAACTAATATAACGTGTGTGTTTTAATAGATTGTTTTTTGTTTTTTTGTTTAATAACACAACAATTTTGTCGAGTATTCATCGGGTAACTTTCTTATCGTGTCTCGCGATCGGGTGTGTCTCTCAATAGCCAACCTGATCGGTCGGACGCGGAGCGGTCGATGTCCAGGCTGCAGCTGCCGATGCTCTCCTGGCTAGTCATGTTGGGATGATATCTGGCGCCGATCGCCGCTGGTTTGTGATCCGGGTCCAGACGGTGGTAGTTGAGGGGTTGCACGGCTAGCGAGAGCGGCCTAGCGCGTCGGTGCGAGCGGATACCGCCGGCTCCAGGTACCGACGACGTAACCGTCGTCGCGCAGGAGTCGTCGACGTCGTCCAGACCCGCCACCTCGCCGCCCCCGCGCGACTGTCCACTCGCCCGCCGGTCCTCGTCCACGCGATCCTCGTGCACACTGCACAAGACCGGGTCCTTCTCATCCCGTTGTTCTGTCACGCGTGCGTCAACGCATCCTCCTCGAGCTCGATACGGTTACATTCGTGCGCACGTGTACATATAAATTTTCACTAGCGTGCGCTGTTCTAGACGCGTGGAAAGTTTTGTTTTTTTTTTTTTTTTTTTATGCCTTTTCCATAAAATATCGAGTTATCAAAAGTTCTTCAGTTGTGACCGATGAGAATAAAAACCAACGAAATGAAAGAATTTTACCGAGATTTTAATTTGTTTGTCGTTCGAGGCATTTAATATCGTCGCATTTTGAGCTTCGCGTGTGTTAACTTCGAAAAATTTTTAAAAACTGAGAAAATTAAGCAATTCAGAAGAACGACCTCGATCGAGACGTTTTCTTACGATCATCTTCTCGAGACTTTCCGGACAAACAAAAAGTCCGTTTCCTCGCGAATATCGCGTAGCCTCGAAAAAGCAACGCGAGAAAGCGGTACAAATTAGCATTTACCGCGATAAACCGTTGCGACTTCTTTTTTTTTTTTTTTTTTTTTTTTTTCGTTCGTTTGTCACCGACGGAGCTCGAGAACATTTACGTACGGAAGCTGGGACCACTTCGCCGATGCGAATGTGAATTATCGGTTTCTCGACGGAACCGCCGATGTATTTCGCGCGTGTGACATCGTTAGCCAAATCTTATCGGAAGAATGCGACACAGCGAATGATGCAGGAATCTCGAGAACAGTAAAAATAGATTTTACAACACACGCACACGCAATGTCGCTCTCGGTCACGAGCGAGAAGCTCAGCATCCGCGAGATTCCCTCGAAAATTCTTTCACGGCGCATTGAACGGTCGGCGACGTGGTGTTAACGAACTGCGCCGATTTATGTTCCTCTTGTAATTAACGATATCGACGTCGCGCATACAAGAAGCGATTTTAACGTACGTACGTCTTTTCTTACGTACGGTGAAAACTCCGAGTGGAAAGTTGCGGCACAATAACGACCAGATTCATGACTTAACAGAGGGAAAACATTATATACGTTACGAGCGGGCAAATCTCATTAATTTCGCCGTGACTTTCGTATTTCTCCCTGCATGATCAAGACAATAATAAACAAGCCAGCGGTTTTTTTTTTTTTTTTTTTTTTTTTGAAACCGTATTTTTCTCCCGCGCCGTCGCGTTATGCACGAAATCGCCGCGTTACTTTATTATTCCGTAAATAATTTTTTTTTTTACCACGTCTCAAGGTAAAGACTTTCAAAACGGAAAAAATATATTACGTTGACATCGCACACACGATTTGAGAAAGAAATTTATTTATTCACTCGAAGAAATGAAAGTTCATTTGTTTGCGAAGTGGTGCCCAGCTTCCGATAATTACCGTCAATTTTCTCTGGCGAGATAATCGTGCAAATTATTTCGACACGCACAGAATCGTCGACGCACGGTGACGCCGGTGTTAATCACACACGCTAGTCGTGCGATTCGCATGAGAGTATCGATTGCAGGTCCATTCAATTAGCTCTACACTTTTTGTTTTAAATAAAATAAAATGTGTGTATTTACAGATAGAATCAAACACAACGTGAGAGAAGCTGTGTAGCTAAGAAGAAGAAACCGTGTGAACGCAATCACGAGTGAGCGCAATAAGCGGGGGGGGGGGGGGGGGGCATAAAAAAGACAAATTCGCTCTTACATCAGCGACTAAACTCGTGCGACTTGGACTTTTTGACGTCAAAGAACGTCGTTCCGTATGATAATTGACGCTCACGTCGCACGTTTACTCGTTCATGCAATCGCGACGAGTGTAACGTACACACGCGTAAGTGGTTTTTTTTTTTTTCGATGAAATCACACATTAAATACAAAATGTACAGCGACTCGGTTTTCAAACTGTTACACACACGTACATTTTCATCTCCGATTTTAGAATCGCTTGACATTAGAAACGACTGACGACATTCGGATAATAAACATATAAAATACGCACATTATCGTACAAAGTATTTTTCCATATACAAATCATTTTATTACTTTACAAAAAATCTCAGGCAATAACATTAGAGAAAATTACGCGAGATAAATTTTCGTTGACGCTTTTTACGACGCGTCTTTACTCCCCCGGAAAAACCCCGTCGGATTCCATTCGCGCGCGTAATGTGTACGAACTGACGCTCATAAGAGATTGAAGAAACGAGTCGCGCCAAGTGAGTGTATGTATATATAGCGTGAGTGTAATTGTACAATGTTTACGGTGCGGAAATCGACAATAATTGCGAGAGTTAACGGTTAAGGTGCATCGTGCGGCCAAAGCAAAAACCTAAAGGTGTGCACAAAGATGAACGAATCATGCTCGACGATCGCCGATGACGATGACGATAATCGATGATGATGATGATGATGATGATGATGATGATGATACGTAGCGTCTGTGTGTGATACGCGTGGACACGCTCATTGTACTTACGAGCCAACACTCAAACGCTGGGTGTTGGAAAATGTCAGAGTGTTATTTTATACGATTCCTACCGGAGAGAATTTCGATGGGTAAGGTGACGCTGACCTCGCAGATATTCGAACGGATCTCGTCTATTTATCAATTTCGCTCGTCCGCGAATTCCATCAGATCGCGCGCGCACAAAACAATTAACACACTGCGCCGTTGCGGTGTGCCGCGGCTAATGAATCTCCAGATGAAAAACAAATTCATCTATCTTCTTCGATGATCGCTCAGCGTGAAACATTCACAAGGCGGATGACAAAGAGACGCGCAACAAGTTAATAGGACGGCACACACGGTTGTTGATTTAGTACTGATGATGGGGTCGTTAAAAAACCATACACGTCAAATATCGATTAATAAATGTCACATGTTGTGATATACCGTGTGTTATCTTCCAATAAAACATCATGCATCGAAAAAAAAAAAAAAACAAACTATAACGCACATGATAAAGATCAATGTCAGATCGAAATTCGGGGAAAATTTCGTTACAATTGAAAAGAAGCTTCGGGAGTGGGGAAAAAAGTGTCGCGTCAACCCTTTCGCAAAACACGTTTCTCTGCCTACCTTCGCCGCCAATGTTTCCAGAGGAGGAACTTGGAGACATTCTTTTTCGCTACCGGATTCACCGTGTACGTGCCGCTTTCGATTTTCAGCGGCATCCTTCGGCCGCGAACGCGTCACAACGCGTTTGCGGATCGCGCCGAGACGCGTCGACGACGACGACGACGACGACGACGTGGGATCGCCGCGAGCCGATATATCGATCGCAAGACGATCTGCGAATACGTCAAAAGGGATGATATTGCACGCGCATTACTCGCCGCGTGAATTTCACACGACGATAGGCATCGTTGAAATATGCGAACAATGTTGCGTTCGTGCGTGAGAGCTAGTATCTATAATGTACATACGCACGCCTGTATTCTTTAATTACAGTAATTAGAGAGCGATTTAAAAAGTTTTATATTTTCTTTCTGAGATTATTACCAGCAGTTTTGTCAATAAGTTTTCACGAACGCGTTACGCTTCGGTCGGTCGGTCGCTTTCGTGAGCAAACAAAAGAGATACCGCGGTTTTCACCTACGGTCGATCACCGTCTATTTCCGATCGATCGAAGATTGCGCGCGGTAATTTTTCTTTTCTTTTTTTTTTTTTTTTTCTACGTCGCACCCTTTGCCGCCGCGACACGCTCGCGAGCACGTTTCTAGGATGACTAGTTGCCGAGGGAACTGGCATTCCCCAATCTCGTCTCTCTTTACCGCGACTCTCTCTTAACGCATCCTCCTTTTCTCTCTTCCTCCGGCTTCTCCTTCTCTCTGTCTCTCTTGCTCCCCGCGATTCCTCGCCTTTCCAGCCGGTCTCTTTATCTTTCCCCGAGTTGCGGGTATTTTTGGAACACTCAAAAAACCACGATGGCACACGGTGCCGCTTTCTCCCGTCACCCCGCTGCTCTCTTCTTCTGTTTCTCAGTTTCTCTCTCTCTCTCTCTCTCTCTCCCTCCTTCCCTGTTTCTTTGCGCGGATATTAACGCGTGAACGAATGTGGAAGGGCACACGAATTTAAAGGGGATCGTGAGCGGGAAGTCGATAGACGCGTATGTACGCACGTGCTCAGCACGCGCGCGCGCACGTACTCTGAAGAGATGCTTCAAAGGCAGCTTTATTCACATAATTTGCGAGAAATTTCGCAAATCTCGATATTTCTTTCTCGATGTAACAAGCAACTTTTCAATATAAAAAAAAAAAAAAAATTAAAAATAATGAAAATTTGCGCGTCAACATCTCAAAATTCTTTGCGGGTTAACAAATGAATAGTAAGTTTTTCGATGCAAAAATTTTCGTTAACGATTAGACATCGCGTCTTCAAGAGGAAACGTTCGAAAACAGCTGAAATTTTACGTGCGGACGAGCGAGTAAGCGTCGCGCAAGAGTCGCTCTCTGGCTGGGGGCTAATAACCCCTTTGGGTTTCTGTCATCTTTTACGGACCGTTAATCCGTAAGCGCTTTTATGACCGGTGTAATAGTTTCTCGTCGGGGTTGCGCGACGTTCGTCGCGAAACCCGATCCGGTAACACGTTCATCCGCGGTATATGCAAAAAGCTGTCGCGGTTTGTTTTGCAATTCGACGTTAATTTATCTGCCCTTAAAATCGAAATTTTCCAGAGAAACGTCGAAGATTTTACGCACGAGACTTTCGCGCGACATGCGAACTACAAGTCAGCAATAAAAATCGAAATTTACGGCACGTCCGTAAACCTCGAAGCGAACAAAGTCTTCGTCTAGATTGCAACGTGTCGACTTTGATATATAAAGGACGAGAAAAAAGAAAAATAAAATTTATGTTCAATCTTTTAAATCTTCGGCGTAAAAAAATAACAAGACGTGAAAAAAACTATATCCTCGATCTTCCCACAACGGGGGAAAGGGTTAAGTAAACTCGAAGACAGAAACACGTGACACAGAGGGGGGGGGGTACATTCCGTTTTTTTCCCTCCCGAAGTGTTACGGTGAACAAACAAACCGCAATCGTGGGATCATCACTTCCTGTGTTCCGTAATACCGGATAATCCAAGGGTTTCCCTGTATCATTATTCTATTTCGGGTGGTGCGGTGTTTTCGGCGAGATTTACGAGCTCGGTAATTGAAACCGACAGGATGTCGTCGAGAGAGGATCGGTATCGTCGCCGCACGAACGGGATTGCCGGTTCGTTTGCAGCGGGCGTCACACGAAATGTCAGCGACTCTCGCGCTAACGACCCGAAGAAGGTGGTGGTCGTCGAATCGCGGGACCACCGTAATTTCACGGATTCTTCCGTCGCGAACAAACGACGCTTGATCACGAGGATCGCGCGACCCGAGAAGGCGGGTAAACGTCATCGCGTCGGGTTCTTTCTTCTCTCGCCGAAAGATTTATGAGACTTCGGAGCATCAACCCGAAAAGCGGGACCGCGTGCGATTGCGCGCTATCGAACGAAGATTCCTCGATCCCTGTGTATACTCCGATATTGGTGGTTCTTTCTTTCCTGTCACGACACTCGTCCGAATGATTTTCGGTCACGAAGATCGCGAACGAACTGGCGAATCGACGGGAACAAAAATCTTCGCGAATTCGTAAGTATATGAGTGATTTTTACGACTGATTTTATTCGCGCTGTTAAATCCATGGACATTTGTACGTCAATCGATGTTTATCAACGTCAACGCGTATAATATAAATTAAAATACAGATGTGATATTAAATAAATACATGTCACACTTAGCAAACGTCATATAATAATTTACGCACCGTTGACCGACGATTATACTTGTGGTATACGCATGACTGAGCAAAAGTCTGTGAAAAAATACGTATAGGAGACATAAATAAAGTGGTTGAATGCATGAATAGCGTGAAACAAGAGCTGCCGTCTGGGAATGCGGAGGGAATGCGTATAGCTACGAATTCAAATGCAATATGGTGCTCGCTTCGTTGCTCGCGCTTCGCGCACACACAAACGTCGACGAAACGGAGTAATTAACCGACGACTTTTGCATCACTTCGGTGTAATCGAAAGCATTGTGAACGACGTAAATCTCGCTAGAAATCTCTTTCTCTCTCTCGTCGCGCATGACCCGAATGTAAAATAGCGTTTGTTCTTCTCTTCTCGTCTCGTCTCGTTTCCGCCGACGAATGCGTCGACACGAGAGTTTTCACACTCAAAAGCATTTTTGCATCTTTGAATAAAACTCAGCTTCGTTTTGTGGAAAACTGGGGCGGAAGATGGAAATAGAATCAAAATCCAAATATTATTCGCGGTATAATCACAAAATCGTGATTACAATTCCGTAAAAAAGTTTTGGAAACATTAAAAAAAAATTAAAATATCAGCTAAAAGTAAATTAAAAATTCGACGTCGCGGTTGAAAGCTCGCGAGGCATATTAAATTACGAAATGAACGGTAAATCGTAAAAGAGGGACCAGCCTAAAATAGAAAGTCACTGTTGCGGCTAGACAGTTCGGGTACCGGTGTTAGAGATCCGTTTTTTCGGTTTATGTTCATATCCAACGGGGGAAACGCTACGCGAGCGCAAAATTAAAAAAAAAAATTTACAAAGGACGACGAACTCTTTTTAGACTGGACAATTGCTCGTATAAGTGTGCACAATTTTATCGTCCGACTGCGTGTCGATCGATAAAAATAGCGTTTCTGTTCAAACATAAATTTCGCGACGAAATTTCCGTTTTGCAAATTCCCCGGGCGAGAGAGATTCTCGTTTTCTAAAAATCATCGGACGAACATCACCGCAGCATTCGGAGGTAAGTGACACCGGGTAAACTCTCTCCCGCGTCTATATATAAACGAAAATAAACCAGAGTGACATTTGAACTATACTCTCACTGTCGCCCCTCCTCGTGCGACAAGCCAAAAGAGAAACGCAGAGAAGAAGGGCGTGCGGGGAGAGACAGTCCCGACGATAGTCTGAGAAAAATTGTGTCAGCTAAATCAAGAGAGGCGCGTGTCCTCCCTTCGCTTGCTTGCTTTCCCGTCTTATCTGTGTTCTTTTTTATTGTTTTTTTTTTTTTATAGTAACTCGTTAATTTTCACCCGCGTGTAAATTACTACATTCATTTCGCGAGGTTCAAGAAAGGATCAAGTGCTTCTCGTCGCGGAAATGTTGAAGGGCATCAATGATTCATTCGTTGAACGCGTGTGACGTGACTTGAAATTACGACATTACAATGTCGTCAGCGTAGCGTCGCATCCTAAGCAGAACAAGATATATCATACCGCGCGTGATCGCAAAAAAAAAAAAGCGCGGTTATGCAAATGTTTTTCCGGTCGATGCGATCATTTTTCCGGATATGCGATACTTAAAACAGAGATTTTTTTCATCGTGTTCAATGTAAAAAACGCGTCCGACGGCTCGTAGAAAAAATTTCTCGGCGACATTGTCACCGGAAAAAGTGCAAGGAGATGCACACAAGAGGCACGTAAGAGGTAACACGTGTGCGTCGCGTCGCGCGACGGAAGGTTGCATACCAGGTGGCAAAGAAAGGAAAGGCTTCGATCGAAGTCCGTAAACGAAGAGCGCAATAGCTTTTAGAAACTTCGCGCCATACCCGGGAAGTTGTTAGGGTTCGAAATTTGAACGTAGCGAGTCGTCGTTTTGTGCGAGATCATATCGCTCGCTTTAACCGCGCGTCATCAATCTATGCGGCCTTAATTAAAGAGACAATTTCCATAAATACACGCGATCATTAGTGCGAACGGCCATTACGGCCTCTACGATCGCAAAAGAATACGCATTGCACAACCTCTTTGTGATCAATTTCATGTTTTTATGCACGTTGAGATTTTCTTATAATTCGGGGACAATCGGGGAGACGTTTTTTTTTTTTAACGAGACCCATAGTTTCGCTAAACCGAGCGTGGGCTGGCGCACTAACGAGGCAATAAAGAGTCACTTCAACTTCTGTATTTCAAACGAAAGTTATCGCGTTGATTGCGCGTCGGATGTATTCAAGCACGCGAGAAAGAGAGAGCAGCATCTCGTCTTTCCGGTTCTATAAGGCTGCATTTGCGAATCGTGTCAAGGTTGCTCTCCTCCGCACAGAAACCGGCGGAATTTAATTTTCCGCGATTTTAATTAAGGAAGAAAAAAAAACACCACGCGGAAAAATGGAAAAAAGAAATTTCCATGACGCGCGCCTCAATTTTATTCGTTCGCATACACAACCACCCGACGTCGCGCATGAATAAAAATGAAGGCAAAAACGAATGCGCAAAGCATTCGACGGGACGAAAAACATTCCAACGTCGTTGACTCACAATGAGCTTCGGCGATTATTCGGCGATGTCGAAAGCTTCGTCGCGAGAGAGCGATCGCGGAGTTCGTCTGTGCAAACTCTTCGTCCGGGAATGGGGTGACGAACACAATCGTGGCGCAAAACGCCCGCACTTTATTCGATGAATTTATGGAAAAAACGAACGAGAGAGAGAGAAAGAGAGAATGGAATCTAAAAGGCGGCGTGAACTCATCGGCTATTTTTCGTGACTCCCACAGAACAAACTGCTACTTCCGGCGGCGGTAATTTCGATGATGCAACGAAGTCACGTAGTGACATAATCGATAAGTGAGGATAATTTTTTGTGTCATTACATATCCTTGAGGGCAAAACCTCGCAAGATCGCGAATTCTTTCGACTCACCTGTCTTTCGATCCGTTTTTTCATCATTTTTTGTACAAATTTTCTGCTGAATTTAATTCCTTAATCAAATTGCTATGCTCCATATGTCTCGCTAAAGTGGCGCGCAAAGGTTTTATTATACGATGGCATGACATAAAAATAGATGAATGCATGAGACTGCGTGCATCTGTGTCACTCTAGAGTGGCTGTGTGCTACATTTACAAGTGCAATCGGATACACGATCGGTCATTCTATCGAAACGTAAAAATAGCGTGGAGCTGTAGAAACGATACGAGCTTTTTTTTCTTTTTTTATACGTGTTCGTAAATGG
Organism: Pseudomyrmex flavicornis; assembly: GCA_014825475.1. Lineage (NCBI taxonomy): Eukaryota > Metazoa > Arthropoda > Insecta > Hymenoptera > Formicidae > Pseudomyrmex > Pseudomyrmex flavicornis. The sequence goes on from QVNW01001490.1 coordinate 58,866, forward strand.
AAATGTGAATCAAAGTGGAACAGAGCATGTTAAGTGTGCAATTATCAGACTACTCTTTTTTCTTTGTGTCTCGTACTATATTACATGCTTAAATAAGTTTCCGCACATTTGACTTTAGTATCTTGTGCATACAGTTGTTAAAACGTTCGATGTAACTCGAATGACATTTCTGCGCGCGGGATATATGCAAAGACAAATCGGTCGCAGTTTGCGAGTCCGATCTGCCTTCGAGCGATTTGTCGCGCAATTTCCGCGGACGGAAAGGAAACGTTGACGTTTGTTTCCGTCTCGAGCGGTCAAACACGCAGAGAAAGAAAGACAATACCGGTGTGTATTGTAACACGATTGCGTGTTTTTATTTGCTTTCTGCGGTCTGTTCTTTTTCTTTTCTGACGAGAAATACAGAAAGAAGAGGAAAGACATATATATATATATATATAGAGAGAGAGAGGGGAACCGGATTTCCGAAAAAGGAAAAGCAAGTCTCTGTCGCGGGATGCAGGTTGCCTGTGCGTCTCTCTTTCTCGCGTCGCCCACGCGAATGCGATAAATTATGCGAGGAGGCGGGTCGCGCGGATAAAGGTAGGGGCCACCATAAAAGAACCTGTTACGTTCCAGATATTAGCCCGACGAGCCGCATATAAAATCAGCCGCGTTACGAGGGGGTGACCCTTGCCTCGCCTCCCGCCACCCTGACGCGGCGACGACGAGGCCGTACAATGAGAGCTGGATATAGGAAACAAACGCAAACAGGGTCACCGGGGTAACCCTCGGCGCGGTTAATGGCACCACCGTTACACAATGAATAAGTACAGGCTTACTACGAGATGTTATAAAGTTGCCTTTGATAGCGCATTTACATCCATCACACGAGAGAGAGAGAGAGAGAGAGAGAGAGAGAGAGATGCTGACGAGTGTCGGCTTGTACGCGCGACAAAAAAAAAAAAAAAAAAAAAAAAACCAACAGACCAGTTTGGCGTGTAAAAATATTTCTTGTGTTATTTATCACGTTAAAAATATCATTAAAGTGTCTTTTTTTTTACGTTGCAAAAAAATTTCTTTGAGCGCTTCGTTCGAAATTAGTTACACTCCTCCGTTTCTTCTTCGAAGAAACATTAAAGGAGCTAAATGCGATACGGAGAAGAGCACCTAACGTGCGCGGTTCTTCATTCCTGTTTATCGATCGGCGACGGAAACCGGTACGTGTAATGTACTGTACGATGTTTCGCGTAAAATCGGGCAACAAAGAATACGCGTTCGTACGGTAATTTTGTGCCGGTGCTGTTAATACTCGTGAGGTACATACACAAACGTTTCGCGAACTGTGACGATAAGCACGTCACAATAAAAACGACAATGTCCATTGACAAAAATGGACCGCGCGTTCGAATTTAGCCACATGTTGGCGATACAAACAGATAGAAATAACGTTCGGTGGTTCTAGGACGACCGCTTCGATTCGCTCTTTGATGAAGCTGCGCGAATTATCCGCATTCTTGTTGGTCCGTAACGAGTGAGCAATTCGCTTCGCGATTCGTACACGCCGACGAAAAATCTCGATGGTGAGAACCCGGTCATTAAAAGGCCCGCAATTTCGAACCGTTGTACATCGGAGTTTCCTTGATCTCGCAATACCGTACGCGACAGCGCGCGCGGAATATTTTGTACAGCGGCTGAGAAATTATGCGGCAATCATCGCCGCTCCGAGTTGCAACGCAGCAGCAGCAGCTGTGTCATGCCGAGCGCATTTTATCGTGGTTAGACTCTCGCGATCATGCGAGAGTCACGCGCGGCCGGACGAAAATTCGCAATTTCCCCGAGGTGTGCAAGAGGAGACCAAGATTAACTTTCTCGCGGGTAATAAATTCGCGAATGCAGAATTAATTATAATTGAACAAAACAAATTATAATTGAATAAAACAAAAAGTAAAATAACAACCTAATTATATCCTACATTTTCAATTGTATGCGTGCAATAATAAATTAGTGCAGACAAAATGAGAACGCGCGTTGTAAAACCGTACAAGAGAAATAACATGACGCAATAATCGCGTGCAACAAAGACGCAAGAGCGAATGATTGCTGCAGACATGTACATCTCCCCGAAGCTAATTCGAATTGATCATTCGCCGCGATCGCATCACCGCGATTCGCGTCACCGACATTGCTCTACTTGGGATCACTTCGAATCGCACGGGAATAATGACGGTAAATCGCGCGTGTGCGATATCCAACCACTCCGGAATCTCTTGACAGCGCGCACACGCTGCTCTCGAAAGCACGTCGCACTCTGACGGATGAACGATGCCATGAGCGAATTGAATGTGGCGAGCCGCTAGGCTCTGCCGCATCGTCTCTCCCGAGTGAGAAGAGAGAAGGGAAATACCGCTCTCTCGACGTAAGTATTTCCACAATACATTGTACATACATCAAATTAGATTCAAGCGTTTTCATTACGCTCCGCTACGCTCTAATCTCGGTGACGTGACTTCCATGTTCCACGATCGTCCGTGTTGTTCATTTTAAATTGCGACCTAATAAAAAATAAATTTCTTTTCTAATTTGTGTATTTCTCTTGTCATAATCATTCTCGAAAAATGATGTTTTTCTCTACAAATTAATTTGTGGCAAGATTTAAAAATATTATTACAAAAAGCTTGTGAAAGCGTTCAACCAACATGGATAATTTTTACAGTCAATAAGAGCTGATACGTACGTGCAATAAATATTAAGTTTTTAACCGTTTAAATTAATGTAACACAGAGAAACATAGTTGAACATTGCGATAAATTCACCTAGTGCCTTGATAACCGATTTTGGTTCTTATTCGACCGTAAAACCATTTATTAATTGATTACTATTTGCGGGATTGTATCACTTAGCTCGTTCTCGTGCGTCTTAATTCATTTCTGCAATTATTCCACCTCATCTTCCACCATCATATTTTTCATCAAAGAATTACTTAATGGAATTTAATAATTATTATTATTATCGTAACTCGCGTACGAGAATTTTTCACGTGCAAAACACGCGTAACGGTTTGCGCGACCTTTTATACGCATACACAGCTACACAATGACGAACGTACGTCGAACCTTCGGCTTAATGACGTTGATTGACAGTTCAGCGAAATGGCGAAATCGCTGAATTCAGCATCTCTCGCCAGACAGAGGTTTTCTACCTGAGGCCAGAAAAGAAAGAAGAATAACAACCTATCTCATCAGTGCGGAAGTGCATGCGGACGATCTTGTCCAATCACACCTTCTTTTTTCAAGTGACGCATCGATCACTTCGCGGGTTGCTTACGCACGTGTAAGCTCTGAGAGTGATTTTATAAATTGCTCTTCAATAAAAGATCCTTGACGCTCGATTTTCTGTACTACGTTACGTGTTCAAGTGTCAAGTGAGAAATTTTAAGATAAAATCGTGAACTACAGTCTTTTCTTTTCGTAATATACAATACGCTGCTGATTCATTAACCAAAATACACGTTTACGTCAGAAAATTTACTATTCTTCAGAATTGGATATACGCGCGGAAGAGAACAAGCGCGTCAGTTCACGGCATTAGGAAATCGAACGGCGAGGAAAAAAAACTGCGCCGACTGCATCACCGCGGCACACGTGACTGCACTTACCAAATCGATAGCACACCAGGCCACGGATCCACCGGGGGAGAGCAAAAAAAAAAAAAGACAACACCGGCGTTGTAACACACGATGTAAACGGTTAAACGACCGTTGTGTCCTGTTGTCGACACGGCGACGGTCCGTCAGCTGTATTCGCCTCCGCGGAATGTCGACACGGGGGTTTTAACAAAATTCGCCGACCCGTTCCCGCAGATCGCGGTCGCAGTAAGCCGCCGCCGCCGCCGCCGCCGCCGAGGAAAGTACGGCTCAAGGACGGCTCGCTACGCCGACGATAAATATCTCGCGAAGGAATCGAGATCGCGAAAAAGGAGCCGAGAGATTACGGTTCGTCCTGCGCGAAGAGAGAAACGAAACGTTCGATTTTCCGACGGTCCGAGAAACGAGTCATCGGATCGATGACTGGTACACCGTGTACGCCTCACAATGACCGGTTTATAAATATTAAATGTGTCATGTTGTGTGTGTGTGTGTGTGTGTACGAGGCGTGCAACGCGAGACAAACAAATTGTGCAGAAACACGTACGGGATTACGACAGAACATTGAATCAAACAAAACGCAGAAAACAGAGGAAAATAATAATGTAAATATTTTTCTCCGTTTTATATGTTTATATGAAATTATTTACAAAGTTATATCGAGTGCCGTTACGATTGCAATGAAAAAAAAAACACACACACACACACACATTCTTTCTTGTTGAGTACAAAATAATCGGTCAAGTAAGGTGAATCGGAGCCGGTCTACTCCAGAATTTCCACCAACGCGTACTTATCTACAAAACGTTCTAATCTTTTTTTCCTTTCACACAAGTTTTGATTGCATCTTCAAGAGACACTCCAAAATTCATAAGCGATACGCAAGAAATTCTCTCTCTTTCTCTCTCTCTCTCGCGTGAGATCGCACCTCGAAAACATTCGTTGTGCGATCGCACAACAATTCCGGTTTCGAACACGCTCGAAAACAACCAAAATCACAAGCTCTTTAAAGGAAAGGTGTCCTGCGGCGCGTGTTTACTTGCTCGCAATGTATTTTCAAAAGGTATCGTTTTCAAGGTTTCCGTGAGAACGCGCAGGCAACGCATTTTTTGTGGAGAAAGGTCTCGAAATTACGAGAAGGAGATAGAATAGGGACCGACCGGAAAAAGGGAAAACGGAAGGAGGAAACAAGGCAAGTCTCTCTCTCGTCAGCACCGCGACGGGACTTGTCACGTAGAGCGCGTGCACACAACGTGTGTCTGAGCACACGCGATTGTACATGTGTGTGTCGTAATATTTACTCACGATATACGCGCGTCCCACGAATGTCGGGCTCCAGGATGGTCGGCGAACGTGTGATCCTCGTGTGATGACGCCGGATTGCCGCGCGTGCTGCTCACAAAAGCACTCACCCACCTCGCACGGTTTAGCGGGTGTGCCCCCGCGAATCTCTTCTCTCCACGCGACCACGCAACAGCACCCGTCAAACGCGACACTCGCCCGCCATGTTGCCACAGAGCAACGCTCGCGCCGCCAAGCGGCGTCGCGGCGAATCGCGTCAGTGTCAAACGCGTTAATTCGATCACGTCTTCGTCGTTATTGTCGCCGTTTGTTAAGTTACGGAATAAGCACATTTCGAACAACTGTGAGAAAAAGCGGCTAGCGCTAACAAACGAAGCGACGACAAGCAAAGAAAACTCTTAGAAAGATAAGCTTCGAAAAAAGTGCTGCACTCCCGTGTACCTTCGATCGGGCGAATGTTTTTCTCGAGATTAATACGTGTGAAAATCGTCGCCGAGACCGCCGGAGCTTGATGACGCATTACCATTACCGCAAATCTACTGGTGCCGCCGACATCGGAACGTACGTGTACTCCGCCTCGCACATGTGACGAGAACAGGTTAGTTTTCTCGAGAATTGAACGTCGTTTGCAATTTCCGATTCGTAAATCACTCGGATGCTTGCTCGATCGCAACCATTGTCACGCGTTACGTTTTAGTTTCAATATTCGATTTATTTTTAATATTGTGTTTGCAGGATTAACAGATTCGTACGCACGTGCCGCTGCACCATGTGTTTTTGCAAGCATCGAGCAACAAGAACAATAATCGAGAAATATTGCACACGGTAAGTGCACAGTGTCGTGTAATATACTGAGATTGAAAACCGGTTAAAAGTGACCTTTCAAGGTCGAATCATTGTATAAACATTTGAGAGAAAAAGAAAGAGGTTAGGTTCCACCACGATCGCAAAAACAGTGCGAGAATTACAAACTATTTGCGATTTATGAGTCGTGAAGGCAAACTCTGCATTCTATTAAACAATATATATTTAGTATATAAAGAAATATATATTGTATGCATGCAAAAGCGTTGTATGATTAGACAATTTGCAAAGAAAGATCCACTGAAGAGACAGATTTGTAGATTTGTCAGTTTTCTGACATTTTAATTGACTAAGCTTAAGGAAAACATGACAGACAAAAGTTCGACGTTGACAGAGCAGACATACGGATTGTTTCCGGATAACATGTTCAATAGCAAGAAAGTTCAAGAAGTCTTTCAAAAGCACTGGCACGGGAATATGGAGATGCGTCATCGGTCGTCCGACGTCTGCTTCAACATTTATCCAAAACCTTTTAGACACTGCAGAATATCGAATTTCATAAAAAAACCGTTTCTACATAATTTAAAGAAGGAAGTGAACAAGCTTCATCATGTGCAATCAACCAGTGATCTTTACAAGTTTTCAAAAAGCAAAGACTTGTCGGAAGTTCCTGGTGACAACATCCAGTTATTTTGCAAAGCTTTACAGATAGACCTGAGATCGTGGTTGGAACGCAATACAGGCATCAAGTTAAACAAGAAAGTGACAATGACAAGTTCCCGTTACCACAATACGGACTATTTATTGTGCCACGATGATAACATGTATCGCACCAGGAAGATAGCATTTATATTATATTTGCACAAAGATTGGGATCCGCACGAAGGAGGTAGTTTAGATATTTTTGACACAGACGAATACGGTCAACCCAAAAATATAGTACGTACGATTTATCCGGCTCACAATTCTCTCGTTTTCTTCGAAGTTTCGGATAAATCCTATCATCAAGTGGCCGAGATAACGACCACTAGCCGGAGATACAGATGGTCAATTAACGGTTGGTTTCACGGCCCTGTGAGAGACGATGAAAAAGAGATAGTGATAAAATTATGGCCAGAAAAAGTATTTTCAGAGCCACGCGCTGAAATGAATTTGAAATCGTGGATTTGTCCTTCTTTTCTGTCGTCTAACACAATAGGGGATATTCACGAGATTGTGGAACAACATTCTTACATATTGATCTCAGATTTCGTGAAGCCCTTAATATTTGAGATGCTCACGAATGCCTTACAAGCGGAAGACATCACCTGGGAGTTCGTGGGTCCTCCGAGCTTACGTGCCTACGAGATAGCTGACGAGGAAACCTTGCCGTTATGTCTCAAACTATTTCTTAACATGTTCAAATCCAAATCCTTTTTTCGACTGCTAACTAGATACACGGGACTCAGTTTGGTGCCCGACCAACGAACTATGAAACCCACAGTGGCGATAGAGCTACAAAGATGGTCAAGTGGTTGTTACACTCTTTTATGTGATACTCGCAAGTTGAATTCCGATTCGGAATCGACGAGAGTCGCTCGTCCTTTGGATGACACGTGCTCGTCATCGGACGTCACATCACTCTCGAAGACTGACGCGGAAAACAGTCAAAGCAATCGAAATGAAAGGAACATTAGTACTTCTTCGTCTGATAGTACTTCCGAAAAGTTAGTTTATTGTCGCAGTACTATGGATGACACATCATTGAGTAATACCACGTACGCCACATCGGACGTCGCATCACCCTCGAAATCTGACGCGAAAAGCAGTCAAACGAATCGAAATAAAAGGATCATCAGTACTTCTTTGTCCGATGGTATTTGCGAAAAGATAGCCAAGTATTCCGACAGTCAGAAGGACATCACCAACTCTTCGAATATAAACGAGGAGGCAAAGGACGCAGAATTGACAAAAGAACCTCGGGAGGAGGATCTTTCATCCACTGACGACTCATCCATTGAAGATTACTTGTCGTCGAACGAGTTAAACAACGAATCGTCGAATGACGATTACACGTCCGTCACTTCTGACGACAGCAACGCCGAATACGTGCTCGACGTTATACTACAGTTTCACACCAAGTTCTCTCGCAACACTTTCGATTATGTGGACCCTAGTATTGAGAATGGGGTTTTTATTCAAGTCCCGCAGAAAGACAATCATCTTTTGATGGTTTACAGACAGACGCAAATATATCGTTACCAACCGTATATAAATCACTTGTCCGACGACTACTTTTACAACTTGGTATGCACGTATCGCGAATAGCATGTTGCACATGTCTAGGAATAATATTACGTTTTTTTTTTTTTTTTTTTTTTTTTCAGCAATCGATCTTCTATCGCAAACATTGTCATTATTTGTGCTCGAAAAGATCATCTATTAGATGAAGTCTAATATATGACTATTATATGAAAGTCTAATATATACTATTATATGAAAGTCATCTATTAGAGATCGTCGTGCAAAAATTTGCATAGCAATATTATTATTGTACATATTTGCAGGGAACATCTACTTGTAGTCACAAGTTTGTTTTCTTCCAACAAAATGTAAATATATATATAGAACATTTACAAATATAATAAATACATAGTACATATTACATGTACAATTTGTATGTCTTCTTAGCAAGCAAAATGTCACATTTATCTCTCACAAGCAAGTTTCTTTCTTCACTTTTCTTTATTCGTAGAAAGAAACTGTTGATAAATTCTACCGTACAGAAATACAAGAATTATATACAATAGAATATGATGTAAAGTCAAAAGACCAAATATTTCGAGAGAAGACACATAGAAGTCTAAGAGACGCAACGTGCAGGAAATCTTAGCATGTGTACAATCGTCACGTGTCCAACGCGCGATATCAGAAAAGTTAAACCTTACGTACGTATCGTAAAAAAACAAACACGTCAACGTTTATTATCGACGATTTACGGATTTGCAAAAGTCTTGCGACAGTTAAAATTAAGATATGAGTTTGCAAAGATGGTGAGATTAAGATTGTAATGCAGAAAACATATGCAGTTTTTTTTTTTTTTTTTTTTTTTTTTCGTTGTATTTGCAAGTGTGTCACAACAAACATTTGCGGGGAATTCATGCAATTGTGAGATCAGATGCGGGGAAAAGGTTGCGTTAAAAAAAGGACGTTCGAGAAAAAAGTTTCCCGGGGGAATAGTTCGAGGATAATCTGGAATGAAGCAATTCGCCGTAAGTTTCGCCGGAAACCTTTTCTCTCGACTGTCCTCTGAGTGTGATTGACAGGTCGCGATTCGCATGAGCGCGTGATGAAACAAGACAGACTCGTTCGTTTGCTCAAATGCGAGATCGACGCGAGATTCTCGTGTGCGGAATCTCGTAGAGGGTGGAAGAGAAAAGATCGAGAAAAAAGTGTGTGAGGGCTTACGTTCTGTAATCGTAGTCGCAATCGGTTTCAGGTTCCTGCACTTGGATCCTTGGTCGTGGCACGTTCCGCAGTCCCACTGCGCCATCCTTGGTGACGTTCCTTGTCGTAACCTGACACGTGATAAACCGTTTCTTCAGTGCGAAACGCGTTTCCGCGAGACGAGGATCATAATTTCGCACGAGCACACGTACACACACACACACACACACTTGGCGCTCGAGGAAGTTTCGCGAGCGAGCGTGTTAGAGAAGTTTAGTCGCTCTCCCGTGCGAGCAAAACTGAGAGAGAAACTTTATCCGACCGTTGTTGTTCCTTTTGCAACGTCTTCTATTTCGAGCGCGATCGCGCCGGAAGCTATCAACGCAAGGGGCGCACCTTTTTGATACGCGGCTTTCCGTTCCGGCTGATTTCATCCGTCCGACATTCTTTCGAGCGGTCGTAAATCTGTTCGTCTGATCGTCGTTTAGTCGTCGCGGGAAGAAACACGGGAAGTAGCTCCGAATAAGTTTCGAGAAGAAGTTTCAGAGATTGTCACGAAGTATTGGATTGTATTTTCCGCGTTACGACGAAATATCTTTCGCATCGTCGCGATTAAGTTATTGACAGGATTCGCGCGCGAATCGGACGTTTTTTCTTATTTTTATCAAACTGTCGTCTCGCTGATTAATTTCGTACAATTAAACGATTTACGCGCGTGACCGAATAGAGGGAAGATTCGCACAGATCGGTTTATTTTACTGATTTACCTGTGACGTGGAAGCGATCCCGGCTATTCGTTTCCGCAACTCGTTCAGTTGCAGTTCCTGCTGGAAACTGACGTCGCTTTCCTGCGACTCCTCCCGCTTGCCGCTCTCGATGGATTCCGTCGAGTATTCGATCTGGACCCAGGGACAGATCGTCGGGGACGATTGCAGCGAGCCCTTGCTTCCGGGCCGGGACAGACGCGGGGAGAGTCGTCTCAGTAGCGACACGAGTCTCGATCTGGAGCGATAGCGTTTGTCAGAACGCGCGCTGTATCGCGAATGTTTGATTTAAAAGTCAAACGTGAGATACGCAAACTCGTATTTTTAATAACAACAAATCTCTCGAAATGCGCGTTCCAGTTACATTGGAAATGAAAACTACGTGCGCGCTGCTCGGTACAATATTCCAACTTCTTCGCTAATTGTTTCACAAACACACAATCAATGTTATCCTCTTTTCCGCGGCGAGTTGAGTTTCTTTCTCAAGGTTTCTGCATTTCTCTCGCACGCTCCTTCCGAGCGCTAACATGAGGTGTTACTGCTAATTATTATTAATTACCGTATCCAAACGCAAACTCTTCCTCGCTATATATCATTTCGCGGCGCGTGTCGACACCACTTCACTCCGCGATTCGCACATTCGACAGTAAATGCCTCTCTTCTCTCCCGCGATAAACCATCCACTGATTTCTTTCTCGATTCGCATCCCCGACCGTTATACTTCTTTTTTTTTTTTTTTTTTTTT